>BRYE01000019.1:6595000-6597500 GCA_030159115.1 Actinidia arguta var. hypoleuca
CTCTGTTCCAGCCTTAGAACAAAATGTCCTATACTTCGCTGAGGATAAAGCTCAAGAGAGGTATAATATTGATTTCTCTCATCGCAAAGTGTCCAATGGTAAATGGGTCGATTACAATTTTTTTGACTCGCACAATTAAATTTAGCATGAAACTGGACAACCTAGGTTGGAAGTCAATGACTACAATGCGAGATGATATTTACCCTGATTTAGTTGCCCACTTTTATTCAAATGCCACTAGGGATTATGGGCAAGATTCGATTAATAGTTATGTCAAAGGAGTCAAATTTACATTGGACAGATTTGTAGTTAGAAAAATCTTGAGAATAAGGGATAGTGGTGAAATTTATAGAGAAAACATAAATTTAAAGGAACAATTAAGAGTCCTCTATGGACAAGACACGAATGAATACGTACAATCGACAGCTAATGACTTGCCTATCGAGTTGAGGCTAGTTCATTATTTTATTTGCACTATGTTTATCCCCAAAACTGGAAAGTATGAGCATGCCACATTTAAGAAACTATTCTTTTTGTGAGCATACATAACTGATTCTAAGATTGATCTGCCCTTGTTTATTTTGGATCAAATGTTTAGGGCCATTATGAACAAAGTTAGTCTGCCCTATGGGATATTCCTAACCAAATTTTTTAAATACTTTAAAATCAACTTGAACGATGAGAAGAAATGAATCCCCAAAGTAATAAGTGATGAGTATAATGTGAAAACTTTGAAAAATGGGATACGTGTTGAAAAACCGTTGTTGGGATTTGTCTTGAGAATTGTGGAAGTTTTCACTCGCAACTCAGAATGGAATGAAAAATGCGTTGTCAGAACGATCTCACAATGTTATACAAATCTACCTCTAACGAGCGTCGCGAGATATGGACTCCAAGGGCTTCAAACTAATTTGAGAATAAATAGGAGAGAAAAAGTAAAAAGAAGAAAAAGTTACACATAGCGTTCGAACCCTCAGGACAAGGCAAAACCAACAGTCGAATTCTAGGAAGAAAAATTTAGGAATTGTGATTGGCGTTCGAACGCCATATGAAGAAGGAAATTACCATTCGAACGCTAGGAAGGAAAATGGAAGGTGAGGGTTTGAACGTTTCTGTGCACCAATCCAATGCACAAAAGATTTAAAATTTGAATTTTGTCTTAGGGTTCGAATCCTCTGTGTAGCATTTGAACGCATAAAAAACTGAGAATCAGCCACAGGCTTTAGCATTCGAATGCAAAAAATAGGCATCAACCAACACTCGAACGCTATGAAAGAACTTCAGAGAAATCGTTCTTATTGTTCGAATGCCAAAAACACAAAAGAACTAGCGTTCCAATGCCAAGAAAAAAACTGTGCAGGAATCCTAATCCTCATAGGGCTCGAATTGTGTAGCCTATATATACTTCTTTACAAGTCTCCAAACACATTTATAGAATAAGAGACACAAGCCTATAGCATTGATTGATCATCAAAGAGCTTTAAACTCATTATTCTCTGAAAATTCCTTTGGTCCTCAAGTGTGAGCATTTAATGAGTTATTCCATTTTTATCTACTCTTGTTGGAGAGTTTGTTTTATACTTGTATAACCTTCATACACTTGTATACTTGTATGTTTGAGTGTAGTTTGGGCAAAAACACTTGAAAGATTGAATGGGTCTTGGACAAAACAACTTGAAAAAACTTAGGTGAAGTTCTTATGTAAAAGTGAGCTGAGCACTTGGTAAATCAAAACCCCACCTAATAATTGTTGATTGCAACAGTGTAAGAAGACTTTGCGGATGTCTTGTGGAGGACGTAGAGCACACATTATAGTTGAACCTCGATAAACTTGGTATGCTTTCTTATACCTTATTTTTTACCTTTTTCTTGTCTTTCTTGCATTGCATATAACTTCGGTTACTGTTTTATTGATTAGGTTAATTTTAATCAATTATAGTTGCAATTAATTTTAAAAAAACTCAATTCAACCCTTCTTGGATTGCCTTTTGGGCCAACAAAAATTCGAGAGCCCACTCTTTAGAAGGATTGGTTAGGGTTGAGGAAAAAATAAGAGAAGATCAAAGGGTCTAGAAAGTAGAAAAATAATCCTAAAGTGAGAAGATATATGGACTCTAAGGGCTTCAAACTAATTTGAGAAGAAATAGGAGAGAAAAAGTCAAAAGAAGAAAAAGTTACACATAGCATTCAAACCTTCAAGCCAAGGCAAAACCAGCGATCGAATGCTAGGAAGAAAAATTTAGGAATTGTGCTTGGCATTCGAACGCCATATGAGGAAGAAAATTACCATTCGAACGCTAGGAAGGAAAATGGAAGGTGAGGGTTTGAACGTTTCTGTGCACCAATCCAACGCACAAAAGATTTAAAATTTGAATTTTGTCTTAGGGTTCGAACCCTCTGTGTAGCATTTGAATACATAGAGACTGAGAATCAGCCACAGACTTTAGCATTCAACGCAAAAAATAGGCATCAACCAGCACTCGAACGCTATGAAAGAACT
>BRYE01000019.1:6605000-6607500 GCA_030159115.1 Actinidia arguta var. hypoleuca
GAGAGCACGTAAGCCAACAGTTAGTAATTTAGAGTAGTTAGTCGTTTATGTCGTGCTTTTAAGTGCAATTGTATGAGTGGTTGGGCACAAGATTCTTCATCTCACTTTGTTCGAGTTATTGTAGAGGACCCGCCACCACCTTTGCTTGAGTACGAGCCAGTGGCTCAAAACAACGCAAACGAACATGCTAACGTGAATTCGAACAACAACAACAATATGAACAATCAAGAGATAGTCTAGGCTGGCAATCATACAATGATGGACTATTTGTGTCCTAATACTACGTCTAGGGAATCTACAATTCACGTGCCTGTATAGGCCTACGGATTTGAAATAAAACCAGCTATACTAGTAAATCTTCCTATCTTTAAGGGTGTACGAAATGAGAACCCTTATACTCACTTACGGATTTGAAATAAAACCAGCTATGCTAGTAAATCTTCCTATCTTTAAGGGTGTACGAAATGAGAACCCTTATACTCACGTCGAATTGTTTAAGGAAATAGTGAGTATGGTTCAGGTAAAGATGCCAACATTCGGACCGAATGGGTCAAACTACGGCTATTTCCCTTCTCCTTGAAAGAACGAGCTAAGGAGTAGTTCAATATGTTGAGGCCCAGATCTATCCGAACTTGGGTTGATCTACAAAAGGAATTCTACAAGAAATATTTCCCGATATCCCGCGCAACCCAGCTGAAACTAGTTGTCACATTATTCAAGGATCGTCTAGGTGAGTCTTTCCATAAAGTTTGGGAAAGATTCAACGAATGTGTCAATGCAGTCCTCACCATGGTTTTTACGGTTAATCAGTTAGTGAGTAGTTTTTACGAGGGACTCACGTCTGAGCAAAGACAATTCATTGCGGCGTTGAGTAATGGTAGATTCCTTAGTAAAACCCTCGAAGATGCTTTTATGAGGGACTCATGTCTGAGCAAAGATAATTCGTTGAGTCGCTGAGTAATGCTAGATTCCTTAGTAAACCCCCCGAAGAGGCCTGAGCCTATTTTGATGAGTTGGCCACTAATAACTAGACATGGGAGATAGTTGGCTCAACCGAGCCAACAATGGCCATGGGTAAGTACATTCTCCATGATGTGGGGGACGATGTTGTGAGGGCACACTTGGCGTAACTTACCCCGCCAACTCAAAATGCTCACAACGAAGAAGGTCAATGAGGTGTCCACAAAAGAGGTAGAACCTTGTCATTTGTGTGAGAGGGTGGAACATTCTACTCATGATTTCCCATCAATTCCCGATTTAAAAAAGTCATTCAATCAGGGGGAACAAATTTCAGTCAACGCGATGAACACTCTGAACAAAACCAATTCTTCTTTCAGTAACACGTACAATCTAGGGGGTTCCCACCCTAATTTTTCGTGGAGGGAGAGTCAAAACCAAAATCAAGGCAATTTCAACAATCTACCAGTCCAAAATCAATACCCACCACAAAACCAACAATGGTATGGGCCGGCAAAATTTGCACCACATAGTGGCCCACAAGGGCAACCTCCTTATCAAGCACCCCACTGTCGTTCTAATATAGAAGACACTCTTAACTCATTAATGCAAAAACAAAATGACGTTAAATCTCCGACTGCACATGCATTGCAGTCTAACACTCAAGCACTAAATGACATCCATTCACACTTGTCGAAGTTGACCACGTCTATGGGGGCTACACAAAATGAGAGAGGAAAATTTTCCTCTCAACCTTAGCCAACCCCCCAAGGTCAACATGGTGTAGGGAATTCCAATGAGAGTAACATGGAACATCTAAAAGTTGTGACTACCCTACGCAATGGAAGGGGGTGGATAAAACCATCCACCCTAAAGCAACAAATGCCACGTGCCACATGATGAGAGGCCTAGTGTGAGTGTAGAGAATTTAGAAGATGAGAGAAATGTCAAAAAAAAATGAGAGTGTCGAAAATTAGCAAGTTAAGGGGAAAGCTCATGAGGAAACTGGAGTGAGGAACAACGAATAGGGTAAAAATACATATAAGGAAAGTGTTGAAACACCCACTCTGGCATACCACCCTTCAACACCTTTTCCATAGCGGTTACGAACACCCAATAAGCCAAATCACAATGTTGAGATTTATAAGCTCTTTAAGCAAGTAAAGATCAATATTCTGCTTCTGGACGCCGTTAAGATTCCTGATTATGCCAAAAAATATATTAAAGGATCTGTGCACGGTCAATAGGACTCTCAATGTGAAAGATAAGGCATTCTTGATGAAGCAAGTAAGTGCCATTATTCAAGCTAAAACCACCCCTAAATATAAGGACCCTAGGTGTCCGATAGTATCCATCGTCATTGGGGACACAACAATTGAGCATGCCTTGCTCAATTTGGGTGCGAGTGTGAACCTGTTGCCATACATGATTTACAAGAAACCCGATTTACAAGAAACTCGGGTTGGGAAAGCCAAAGCCTACATCTGTCACTCTTCAGGATCGTAGTGTGAGAGTCCCACAGGGGATCACAGAGGATGTACTT
>BRYE01000019.1:6640000-6655000 GCA_030159115.1 Actinidia arguta var. hypoleuca
AGCAATTCGCTAGTTGGAGTGTGATCCTAGTAGGTTTTAACTCACCTATTGCCAATTGCTCATACATCAAGTACGACAATAAATTCACATTTGATCAAGTCCAAAAGGCAACCCTCTATCATATGGTCTCCTATGACGCATGTCACAGTAGGACAACCCAGATCTTTTTACTTTGGTGGGGTATTGACTTGGACTACGGAATCGACATCCTTAGCAAGAAAAGAATTCTCTCTCACATTCAACCTCCTCTTAACAGTGCATAAATACTTAAGAAATTTAGCATAAGAGGTCACTTGTTTTATGGCTTCCAAGCGAGGTAGATTTATTTTGATTTGCTTGAAAGTCTCATAAATCTCGGAACTCAAATTGTTCTTTGGTTTGGCTAACCAATGGGGGAATGGGGCGTGAGCCAAGATCTCACGTTCCTCCCTCAAGGCTTCCTCACCCTTGGGTACGGACCCACTCTTTTATTTCCTCTCATCATTCCCATTTTCACTCTTCTTCTCCTCCTCCTCTCTCGGCACACTCTCACTCTCTTTCTTTTCCCTAGGCTCTCTCTTTCTCAACCGAACCCTTAGCTACCTTAGACCCCTCTCCCCTACCCTTAAGATCACTAGGAAAGTCTTGTCAATAGTCTTGCCACTTCTCAAAGCAGTGATAGTTTGAATTTACTCATGGCCAGAAAATGGTTGGTTCGAGGTCTCGATAGAATGCACATGCCTAGATGGGTTGGGTTGAGGTTGTGCGGGTAACTTACCCTTCTCGGTAAGGGTCAAGACTTATGTGAGAAGAGTCAATTGACTCTTAATGTCATCAAATGTCTTACCAATCTGCGAGTTTATCCCTTCTTGGGTTTGAATAAATTGTTAGAGGATGTCCTCCAACGGCCTTTTATGTGGGGGTTGATATGTGTTAGAATGATCTTGCGGTGAAGGTTGGAATGGCTTTGGTTGAGTCGAGAATGATGTAATTGGTGAAGGTTGGTAATGTTGTGGTTGTGATGGTGGAGGTGGTGCTTGACGAGATTGAGGGTTGTGAAATCCTCCTTGATAAGCTTGGGGATTTGAAATCCCCTCATTACGCCATCCATGCCGTAAGGGGTTTGAGCGGCCTCACCCCCGCCAATAACGTTTGTTCAGTGGTCTGTGCAGGTTGCCCATCTTGTTGCCAAGGTCCCGTGTTGAGGCCGAGGAGCAATTCTGATTGTTGGTTGCTCTCCCAGATTTTTACCACAACAATATAAGGAATAGAATTCTCTCATTTAATCTTATCGATGGGATGAGTGGGGAATTCTTTCACAGTGGAACATTTTTAGAAGTTAAAATACACTGTTCCTTTTAGGGCTTGGTAGTGTGGGTGGTGGCTGAGTGATGGACTGGTAGACGTGTTGTCTAGGATGTCAATATTGTAATTTTTTTTTAGTGCCGAGTAAGGATTGTCGAGATAAGAGGAGGGGGTAATATGTCCTAGGTTATTGATGATGTTATACTTAGTGTGGTAATTGGTTTTATGGGCTTCCCAAGAAAATGCGAGTTTTGTTGGAGCTGCTATATGCAAGTCAATACACTTTGAGTGCGTGTGTAAAATGGGTGGCTGCACACATGTGTCTATTAATTTCTTTTTCTGGCTTGCCTAGATCTGGTTATGATTGCCTACTTTTGCTTCACACATTATATTACTATTTATTAGTCGAATTCCTTCACAACTGAAGTAGAAGCCTCATATTGTCATTCTCAACTAGTTGAACTTTGAGCTTAATCGGTACAATTGAAGCAGAAGCCCCAAATTGCCATCCTCAACTTGTTGAACTTTAAGTTCAACCAATTCAACTGGAACAAAATTCTTGAACCGCCATGTTCAATCAGTTGAAAAATAAGCCCAACCGGTCGAACCTTGAAGCAGGGCAGAAATAGGGCAGGCCCTCAACCGATTAAAGATAATGCTCAACTGGTTGAGCCATAAGTAAACCTAAGGCTAAAGGAAGGATTCAAATGGGGTGGAACCCTATCTCAACCGATTAAGTACGGCGGTAGAGCACCAAAGTCAGCATCGAGGGCTAATGTTTTAGGGCAATTTCATCTTTTCATTCCATCATCTTCTAAGGTCTATAAATAGTGCGGTAATCTCAACAATAAGGAAGTTTTTGACCCTAGTTTAGAGGCACTTTTAGAAAGATTTCTTAGCCCTGAAGTTCTCTTCCTTTTCAACATTTTTACTTTCCATTTTCCTTTGCTTTGAAGTAGTGTTAGTTATATTTTGAGAGAATTGAGAGAAAGGAAGAAGATTACTTATTTTCAAGTTCTAGATTTGTAATCATCTGATTCTATGCTTTTGATTAAATGGTTGTAAGTCTACTTGCTTTAAATTCTTGAATTCCATTTATGCTATTAAATTTCCATTTCTTCCTTAAATTTATGTTAGTTTTTCTTGATTTATTAGCTTATTTTGCATACATGATTGAGTCATCTACACCTATGGAGGGCTAAATCTATTGACTTGGTCCAAGGACTGTGTCCTCCCCTAAACCTTAAGATGAACTAGTTTCTTCTTTCCTTTTTAATAGTTTCAATATTTGTTTATGATCGATTAATTGTATTTTCAAGATCAAAACTTAAAATTGTACACATCTTTAATTATTTGTCAACAAGATTACTCAGTATAAGTAATACTTAGATCTCTTGTATTCTAAGTGTTTGAAATATTATACAAATCCATTATCAATTTTATAAACTCATCTTTAGACATAAAACACATTTTCATTGCAAAATCTTCCAACCAATATCATCTTTCCTTGAGATTTGGTTGAGTACAAGTAAGAGAGAGGAAACTAGAACATCTAAGTTAGGCAAAAGGACTAGGTACTTGGACCATGTCATTTTACATAAACTAGTTACATCTCAATCCATATAATTGATCTTGCAAAAATATAAAAAATATATTTTTACAATTTTTTCACTTGCAATACTAAATCTTGCAATCTTAGTTCTCTATGGATATGACCTTGGATCTTCTAAGTATTATGTTTCACTGATAGGTGCTTACCCTTTGAAACTGCTAAAGTTAGAGAACATTAGAATAAAACAAGTATTTTTTGGTGCCGTTGCCGGGGGAGCTAAATGCCAAGGTTAAGTCTTGTGATTTTCATCACAAAGAGGTTACAAGTATTTTTTCATTCTTTTATTTTTTGTAGTAGTATAAATTTGCATTTTGAGAGGGTACTCGGGTATTGTATGTCTGTTTTGTTTCGTGATCATGCTGATAGATTAATTAGAATAGACCAACCACCTGAATTTAACATGGAGGGACAAAAAGAAGAAGGTCAAATTCGCCTTCAACTCCAAGTCCCAAGTGAGGCTATAGGGAAGGTTTATTCAGGAATACCTAAATCCTCCCCCTCATGCATTATTTTGCTTGCAGACACACACACATTTGTTATTAAGCTGAACATGCTCCCATCACTTCCAAGATTTTGTGGCATGAAAAGTGAGAGTCCTTGCATCCATATCAAAGAATTTGAGGAAATGGTGTGAACAATGGTAGATGAACCTCAACAGGAAAAGATAGCCTGTCTGAAGCTCTTTCCTTTCTCTCCAGCTAAGATATGGCTAAACTCATTAAGAGCTCGTTCTATAACTTCTTGGGTTGTCACCATTCAAAAGCTAATTTATAATTTTCAAGAAGGAAAGATAAATCATTTTACACATGTTGGAAAAGATACAAAGATTTGTTAAATGCCATTCCTCACCATGAGATTTTAAGCTTTTTCTACAAAGGAATCTCTCCATAAATCCGACAAATCATAAACATGATGTGTAATGGCCAATTCATATGTAAAAGCCTGGAAGAAACGTTAGATTTCTTTGATGAATTAGCGAAAAATAACCAATCATGGGATTTCTCATACTTCATTGATAGATTAAGGCATTTTGTATGTCCAAACACATCAGGAGATTCAAAATACACACTAAAGAAACATGAATGCAAGCCAAATATTTTTAACTTACTAGAAAATTATAAGCCTTAGAGTTGAAGAAAGTGAATAAGCTTAACTTCATCCAATGTTAAAATATATATCATCCTGTGATAGACAATGACATTTTGCTATGAGAGGTCTTATATTTTTTGCTTTTAAAGAGGTACTAAAAAGTGGAGAGCAAGTTTCTATAAATGCTTTAAATCCACCACCCAAGCCTTTTAACTCTGCATTTTCTAGCACATATAATCCAGAATGGTGAAACCATCCAATTTTTTTATGGAGAAATACCTATAATTCAAATTTTGAGTGAAATGGTCAAAGCTCTAGTTCATCACAACCACACCAATACATGAATCCAATGGGCAAAGGCCCTATGGACATCCAAATTTTGCACCAATCTATGGTCCACAAGGACACCATCCCTAAAAACAAAATGCCCAAACTATTTACCAGCCTCCTCAAAAATGGAGTCTAGAGGACACGTTGCAAACGTTCATTCAAAGCCAACAAGCAGCGTGGTCCCAAAACAATCAAGCCATAGGGGATATTCGCACACAACTTTAAAGATTAACCACAACTGTTGGGGGCCACAACACGAAAAATGAAAATTCCCCATAAAACCGCAAATAAATCCCCAAGGCCAACATTGTGTGGATATTTCCACCTTGTCTGAGACACACGTGGAACAACTCAAGGCAATCACTAACTTAAGAAGTTGTAAGGAAATTGATAAAACCATTCACTCAAAGCCAGTTCAAGTCGAGGCTCAAAAACCATCCACATCGAGTTCAGACAATTTAGAGCCTCTAAGTAGTGAACAAGATTGTGTGTCAAGGAAGGAAGAGGAAAAAAAGGTGCCTTGTCCAATTCCTGAACCTTTTCCTCAAAGACTCTAGGCTCCAAAGTAGGGGACCACAAATGCGGAAATTTACAAGTTCTTTGAGCAAGTAAAAATTAACATTCTCCTTTTGGATGCCACTAAATAAATTCCTGCTTATGCCAAATTTTTAAAAGACTTGTGCGCTTCCAAATACACAATGCAAGTTAAAAAAAATGCATTTTTAAGGAGCAAGCAAGTTCCATTATCAAACCAAAACATCCCCAAAGTATAAGAACCCAGGGTGTCCAACAATTATGATTGTAATAGGGTCCACTCATATAGAGCACGCTTTGCTAGATCTTGGTGGGAGTGTCAATTTTTTTTCATACTCAATGTACCAACAATTAGGGTTGGGGGAGTTGAAACCTATAAATGTAACCCTCCAACTAGCTAATAGAAGTACACAAGTACCAAGAGGTATATTAAAAGATGTCTTGGTGTAGGTTGACAAGTTTTACTTCCCAGCAGACTTTATTCTCATAGACACCCAACCTGTAGCCAACCCAAGAGCTCAAATTTAAGTAATTCTTGGTCGCCTATTCCTTACAACGTTTGATGCTTTATTCAATGTAGGAATGGGGTGATGAGATTAGCCTTCAGGACATGACTTGCGAGCTAAACATTTTCAATTTGGCAAAGCAAATGGGGAGTGAGGGTGAAATTCATGAGGTTAGTTGCATAGATAATTTAGTGCAAGATTGTATGCAGACCTCATTTCTTACTGACCCTTTGGAGTCATGTCTTGTATTTCCAACATCTGTGGATTATAGTTTGAGTGATGAAATTGAGTCATTCTACTCATTGCTAGAGTTAAGTGAAGTTTGTGAGCTAAATGGATGGGCACCTAAGTTTGAAGAGTTGCCTCCCAATGAGACAAAAATCTTACCATCAAGTGTCCACACTCCAACATTGGAGTTAAAAACCCTTCCATCTACCCTAAAATATGTTTTCCTAGGAGAAAAGGAAACTTTCCCAATGGTTATTTTCTCTAGTTTAGATAAGACTCAAGATGCCAAGCTCTTGGCCATTTTGAAAAAGCACAGGAGTTCCATTTGATGGACCATTGCTAATATTAAAGGTATTAGCCCCTTAATTTGTGCACACCGTATTTATTTGGAAGATGATGTTAAGAAATCCCGCCAACTGTAGTATAGGTTGAATCGACACATGAAATAAATGGTGTGGAGTCAGGTGTTAAAGCTCTTAGGTGTCAGGATTATCTATCCTATTACTGACATCAAATAAGTAAGTCCCACATAGATAGTTCCAAAGAAATCTAAGTGATGGTCATAAAGAATAACAATGATGAGTTGATACCAACTCGTGTAACTACAAGTTGGAGAGTTTGCATTGATTACTTTGAACTCAACTCATGCACAAGGAACATTTTCTTCTCCCATTCATTTATCAAATCCTGGCAAGAGTGGCAAATCATGCATTCTATTATTTCTTAGATGGTTATTCAAGGTAGAACGATCAAAAATAGCTTTGGAGGACCAAGAGAAAACTATCTTCACATGTTCTTTTGGCATTTTCGCTTATTGGCATATGCCAATTGGATTTTGCAATGCACCTAGTACATTTCAAATATGCATGATGGGAATTTTTAGTTACTTACTGGAAAAGGTGGTGGAAGTGTTTATGGATGATTTTTTGGTATTTGGAGATTCATTTGAGTCTTGTCTCTTCCACTTAGAGCTAATATGGAAAAGATATGAAGAAAAGGGCTTAGTTCTGAATTGGAAAAAGTGCCATTTGATGGTCTCCTAAGGAATGATTTTAGGCCACATCATGTATTCCAAGGGGATTGAGGTTGATAAGTCTAAAGTAAAGTTGATTTCAATTCTACCTACCCCCAAATGTGTCAAAGATGTTAGCTCATTCCTGGGTCATGCTGGTTGTTATAGACGGTTTATAAAGGACTTCAGTTTGATCTCTGATCCTCTATGTGCCCTTCTTACTAAGGATGCTCCATTTGTTTGGTTTGAGGCTGCATTCAATAAGTTAAAATCTGAATTGGCTTCACCTCCCATTATGCAACCTTTAGATTGGAATCTTCCATTTGAACTAATGTGTGATGCCAATGATTATGCCATTAGGGCAACGTAAGGATAAAAAGTCTTTTGTAATTCATTATGCTAGCCAGACTCTAAATGATGCACAAATGAATTATGTTACAACTGAGAATGAGTTGTTTGCTCTATACAAGTTTGAGTCTTATCAAAATGGTTCACCTATAGTGGGTCACCGACCACTCTGCTTTAAAGTACTTGATGGTGAAGCAAGATGCTAAGCCACGTTTGATTAGGTGGATTTTACTACTCCAAGAATTTGATCTGACAATCAAAGACAAGAAATAGAAAATGTTATAGTCGACCACTTGTCCCGCCTAAAGGTAAATGATTACTCTGATCATATTCCAATCCTAGACACATTTTCGAATGAGCAATTGTTTGCTCTGTCCAAGTATCCGTGGTACGCAGACATAGCTAATTACCTTGCCACGGGTTAAGTCCCAAGTCAATGGACTCCTCAAGATAGGAGAAAATTTCTAGTAGAAGTAAAGAGGTTGTTTTTTGATGATCCATACCTCTTTAAGTACTTCCCTAATCAAATTATGAGAAGATACATACCAGATTCAGAATTAACTGATATATTCTCATTCTACCACACTACCATACAAAGATTTGTGGTAGCCATTTTTCTATGAAAGAAATAGCTGCAAAGATTTTATAGTGTGGATTTTACTGGCCAACCATGTTTAAGGACTTCTTTGAGTTCTACAAGACTTGTGATAGGTGCCAATAGTTAGGCAGTGTGACCCAAAGAAACATGATGCCTATGTCCCCCATACTTGTCATTGAGATTTTTTATTGTCGGAGGATTGATTGAAGGGTCCATTTCCACCTTCCTTTGGCTACCTATATATCTTATTGGTAGTTGATTGTGTCTCCAAGTGGGTTAAGGCCACTCGAATTGATGACCACAAGGTAGTGCTTAAATTCCTGAAAGAAAATATTTTTTTCTCAATTTGGGATGCCTAGGGCAGTCTTTAGTGACCAAAGGACTCACTTTTGTAATAAGCCATTTGAGACGTTGATGACTAAGTTGGAATTAATCATAAAGTGTGCACTACTTATCATCCTCAAAACAACGAGTAAGTTGAATTGGCTAATAGGAAGATAAAATCAATTCTAGAGAAAATAGTTAACCCAACTCGTAAGGATTGGTCACTTCTTTTGACTGATGACTTGTGAGCATACTGTACTGCATATAACACCCTTTTGGTCATATCTAAAAGCGTGTTATTTTGCCGATTGAAATGGAACCCTGGGTGTATTGGGCCATAAAATAATTGAATAATCATTTTTCCCAAGTTGGATTCCACAAAAATCTCCAAATGAATGAACTTGAGGAGTTGAAACGAAATGCATATGAGAACTACCGCATTTATAAGGAAAAGGTAAAGGCTTTTCATGATAAAAATAGCATTTGTAAGACCTTTGAACCAAATCAAAAAATCTTCCTATACAATTCCCGTCTCCAAAACAAAATTACAAGTAATGTCAGGGGAGTGGATGTTAAAGTGACCTGAATCCATAGCCTCCTACCTTATTTATAACCAACTCTATGCATGCAATATTCAGTACCCCCGAGGAGACTACCCTCTTTGTTTGACGTAGAGTATGCACATGCCATTTATGAGAGGCCTTAAGAGTTTAGGGTGGGACAAAAATTCTAACTAGGAAAGTTTAGGGCTGATTATAAATTGATGGCAAAGGTCATCCATTATAACATTGCACAGAGAGGGTCTGAAAAATAACTTAAGCTGGCTGAGGCAAAATTTTTGTATGTAATGATAAGCCAAGCTATAGTTGACATTGCCCAATACATGTGGAATGAGATGATAGAGTTTAAAGAACACTCTCCCTTGATAGCTAATCTCCCATTTGTGGCCATGGTAACCATAATATGTGCAATGGCCGAAGTTCCCTTCCGAGAGGATAAAATCACCAAACCACTAGTGGGACCTATTAGCTTGATAGCTGGTCCCACTCCCACTCTTGGTGCCTCCACCTCCACAAGGCCTCCTCAACCAAAACTCATGTCTTGGAAATCCAAAATTGAGGAGTTTATGTAGAGAATTATCTGTCGCCAGTCAGACATAATCATAAAATAGAACAAGTTAAGTAAGCAAATGTCTTTCTGTATAAAAGTGGCTGAACAGCAAACTGACATCTCTTATGTGGAGGAGGAGGGTTATGAATAATAATAAGAAGAATGAGGGAATGACGGGGATGATGATGGGGAGGAGTAGGAGGATTTGAAATAGGTACTTATGGTATAAAGTAGCAGTAGTTTGTTTTTCTTTTGCTGTTTTTGTTAGTAGTAGTTAGTAGTAGTTAGTAGTACAATGGGTTGGACGACAACAATTTCCGAGTAGAAGTACACACCACATTGTAAGCTGTCATCCATTTTTGGTCTGACCCATTTTTTGTCACCAAAGGTCATTACAAGTCGAAAAGACCATGATAACTCTAGTTGTGTGATCGGTTATGAGTTAAATATAATGATTTCCTTTATGACTTGTTTATGCCTATAATTTTGACCGTTCTCTTTATTACTTGTAGAATAGAACATGTATTCTTTTTATTGAACTTTGTTAAAACATGTAAATTCTTTGAATTCCTTGTTAATATTCGTCTATCAAAGCATGCTTATTGGGGTGTGCCTAGGTTAGATGTATGATTTTATTGTGAGTGACACACCCATGTGAGGCTTGAAGTTGAGACTCGGTTTGAATAGATAGATAGAATGGATGACTGCTAGACTAATTTTAGCGGTACATTGCTTGGGTGCGGAAGAATTGGACCTATGAAAGTCATATGGACTTCGAGAAATAAAACTTCGAGGAAGAACAATAAGGTGTAGCATGCAATAAAGAGTAGAGTCACAAGAAGCACTCTTCTTTTATAAAAAATTGAAAAAAAATATAGAAATGGAGAGATACAAAGTGTTAAAGAGGACAAGTAATCCCAAACAAAATCCAGAGTAAAATTACAAAGTAGAAACAATTCTCCAATCCCGTGCGCCAATTCAATGAAGCAAAGTGAAACAGAATGATGCTAATTGCCCAATATTTGTTCAGACATCAGCGGAAGAAACGACTTCCACATATTCCCTAGATTTGGTCTTATGGCACCTCCACAAGATTTAAAGTAGATGTTTCTTACCCTATCATACCTCAAAATCAATATTTTATAATTGGCGTCTAGTTTGAGATGTCTGTTATAAAGTGCCAGGGCAACAACTGGATTTTTCGGACTATAACTGCAAATAAACCAACTATAATTAGAATCGGATTTTAAATTGCAGCATTGATAACTATATCGGTATTAGTAATACAACCCTATATCGACTGATATTTACAAAAATAATACAGAATCAACTCGTATGTTAAAATACCTACGCAAAAAAATGTGTGTTAAAATGAGAGTAAACACATTAATTAATAAAAAATAAATTGTGCATCGCTTCTATTTATTTTTCCAACTAGGAAGTCTAAAATGTAAATCCTTTCTTTAAATTTTATTTTCCATTTTTGTTCAGCAATCTCTACTTTTCTAAACTTGCAAGCAAGGAAAATGCAAGAATGAGATGAAATCGAAAGTATGGATTTTAAATTTAAACATAAACCTCAAGAAACTAACGTCACCAAGTGATGTAAAATACAACTATTACAATTGATAGAAGTTAATCTTTCGGATTTTTTTCCTTTTTTGATAGGTGTGAATCGTTCAATTTTCAAAAAATCAAGCATAAAACCTTCCATTCTCAAAATTGTGTTCCCACTCTGTTTTTCAATATTTAACAGGGGATTAATGTTTTCTTTTCCAACTTTCAAAAGCAAGAGAAATGGCGCTATGGCACTGAGATAAATTGTCTAAAAAATACAAAAGAGCTCCACACCGAACACAGTTTCACCCTTGTGTAAGGGCTTAGGCCAATAAGTACTCTTCCTAGTGCTCTAACAGTTGCGACAAGTCTATGTTTTCCAAATGTCTAAACCAAATTAAAATCTTATGTTCTAAGAAAAACTGATCATATTCCTCCTCTAATTGATCTAGAGTCTACACCTGAGCTAGGAAAGCCTAGTTTTCAAAAATAGAGATGATTTGCTACCTCACTGAACACATTTTGGACAAACATCATTGGAACCAAACTTTTCTTTGTAGCCGAACATCAATATTTGAAGAAAAATGAAGGCAACCTACAAAAAGAAAAGAGGAAAGCACTATAAATATTAAGAGGGAAAAGAAGTAAAACCTTTCACTTTTATTCAGAACTCTACTCCACCATAGTATGGCTTCCAAGAGATCCTTTTCCAGTCTAGTGTCATCGATGAAGATCAGACTTAGGTCTTGCATACAAACATCTTTTGAATAAGAATTCCCAGATACCCAAGGCCTTGTAGCTGATCTCTAAATAGCATCTAATACATCAAAGTTAACGTATGTAGATAGTTGTTTAGAGCAGTCCTCAGAAACTTCAATTCCAAAGTTCTTCCAGTTAACCCCAAGCAATTCCTCAACTCCTCTCTTCCATTGGAAAAGTCAGATCATTCCTAGCTTTCAGTTTCAGGAATGTTGAGAATAACTTAACTTTTAGATGAGTTGGTGGTTAACACTTTTGTTGTGATAGAAAATTAGGGTGAGCAACCAAAAGTCAGAATTGCTCTTAACCTCAGCACTAGAGGGCAACAACTCGGGCAATCTGCGCAGATGAACAAACGTAAACGGCCAGGGCAAGATCGCTCAAAACCCCTTCGACATACGAATCAGACCAAGGCGAAGATAAGTTAGGCAACAAGAAAGCAGAGCTATCAGTGCAAGTATGCAAGGGTTTCAGTCATACATCATTATGAGGGGGGAGCGACCTTTATATAGGTAGAGAATGGAGAGCCATGCGAGAAGATCACAATGAGATTCTCTGAAGGATAAGTATGGAAGGAGATCTCGCAGATATCGGAGATAAAATAAGAAGTTGCCATTTGGAGAGTAATTCGCAATTATATGTGACGTAGTTGAGAATGAGTCTTATGGAAGTGGAGTCCTTATGGAAACTGTCTTCAATTACCTTGACTGCTAGTGATGTGGCGATAAAATTGCATGCTCACAGATGGTAACGAGGTGAGCAATTGGTGGAGACATGATGGGGCAACCAAAATAGACATTGGCGATGTGGTCCTTTAGACGAGGTTTTTAGCTTAGATTATCAATCAGGTGGAGGTTTTACCCCACATTAGTAGCCCCCTACTCGAGATGCCGAGGTGAAACACTTGGGATTTTCGAGTAGTAAGTCAAGTAAATCAATTTTGATGATGTAAGAATGTAATGATGGTGCGCATTTACAGTTGGACATGTGGATGAGAGCATTAAATGGCGGAATGACGTTTTGGCATGCTTTGGTGGGAATGGTGGTAGCCTCTGGCGGGAGTAGCAGTTTTCGTCCTCGGAACTTGAAACGTCACATGATCTAGGCCATTGATGCAAACAGATCTCAACACTTGGTGCTTCTTATAAATAGAGGGCTCCACCATTCATTTGTACTATTTTTCTTATAAACAGATCTCAAGAACTTTTAATTTTTGCATAGAGTAACACCTACTAGCAATGTGTCCTATGTTATGACAATAAAAATATGAAATTTGGGTCTTTCCACTTAAAGAGCTAGATTTGGCTTTTGAAATTGTTTTTCTCTTGAAAGATTAAAACCAAGTCCAGCTTTATCAAGTAAACATTTTTGTTTTTCAAGGATGACATCTAATTTTTCTTTACCATTAACACATTTATAAAGAGCTGTTTCCAAGTATTTAACCTTATTACTCAAAATTTATTTTTCCTTTGAAAAATCCTTTGACGCAGAATCTTTTTTAACCTTTTCTTTCAAGGCATAGACCTCACTTTTTAATTTTTTATTTTCCTTTTGCAAATCATCATTTTCTTTTGAAAGAGTGGAGATCATCTTTTTAAGAAAACTATTTTTGATTCCTACTCTCTTGAATTCACTCATTAATTCATCAAAGGTATCTTGCAATTCATTGAAAGTAATTTGGGATGAGTTTCAATTTGATACCTCATTTTCATCCACATGAGCCATGAGACAAATATTCGCAACTTCTTTAGGCTTGTCTTCATCTTCTAAGCCGGATTCTTTATTGTCACTCCATGTCATGAACACCATTGTTCTTTTTTTTTTTTTTCTTTTTCTCTTTCTTTTTGAGCATAGGAAAATTGGCTTTTATATGCCCTGACTTTTTGCACTCATAGCATATAATCGTTGTTTCTTTGCTAGGCTCTCATTTGGTTTCATTTCGTTTACCACCTCTCTATTTCTTCTTCATTAATCGTTTGAATTTGCGAGTGATTAGAACTATTTCATCATTGTCTCCATCACTTTTCCATTCTTCTTCTTCCTCGGTGGATTTGAATGCCATTATCTTTCTTTTTCTTTCCTCATCACCGTAAGCATGTTGTTTTTAAGTAACGTCATAGGTCATGAGGAAGCCCAGAAGTTTATCGAGAGCTAGAATGTTGAGATCTTTTGCCTCTTGAATTGCTGTGACTTTTGCTTCCCAAGCCTTTGGTAGAGATCTCAAGATTTTCCTCACTTGCTCATTGTTAGGATAGACTTTTTCAAGAGATTTTAAACCGTTAATAATATCGGTGAATCTTGTGAACAATTTGGTAATTGATTCATCCTATTTTATTTTAAATAATTCATAATTATGAACTAAGATGTTTATTTTAGACTCTTTCACTTGACTAGTACCCTCATGTGTTACCTCTAATCTATCTTATATTTCTTTGGCCGATTCGCAAGTAGAAATTCGATTATATTCATTTGGGGTTAATGCACAATATAATATATTCATAGCATTAATATTTGATTGTAACATTTTAAAATTATTTTCATCCCAAATGGATTCGGATTTAGGTTCATCTTTTTCTTCAACTTTTACAGTTAGAATTTTAAGACCACTAACAATGATTTTTCATAATTTGTAATCTACGGATTGCACATATATTCTCATTCTATTTTTTTAATAGTTATAATTTGTCCCGTTGAACATGAGTGGTCTATCTGTGGATTGACCCTTACCGAGAGAGTTTTCAAAATTAGTTTCCATGAATCTCTTCCTAGGATAATAAGCCCTTAATAGGAATACTTACTCTCATACCAATTATTAACCCAATAGGCAACCCAAGAGGGGGTGAAATAAATTTTTCAAAGTTAATTAGCAATTAAGATTAATTAAAATTAATCTAATCAATTCAATAATAAATCAACTTGTAAGCAAAGTAATAAATGCAAGTATAGAGTGAATATCAAGAGTGAGAGAAAGAGCACAACAAAATCTATCGAGGTTCAACCATAACATGTGGTCTATGTCCTCCCAAGACCTCCGCAAGATCTTCTTCCATTATTTGCAATCAACTATTACAATGTGGGGGCTGATTTTCAAAGTGCTCAACTCACTTTTATTCAAGAACTTATCACCAAGTTCTTCTAAGAGATTTTGTCCAAGACCCTCTCAATCTTCCAAGTGTTTTTTTCTAAGTTACAGTCAAACTTACAAGAATAGGAATAGATGAAGATTTTACAAGATGTAATAAACTCTCTAACAAGAGTAAATAGGAGTGAAATCACATAATAAATACTAACTCTTGAAGACAAAAAGAATTTTTAATGAATCTTGACTTTGGAGCTCTTTGGATGATCAATCAATGCAATAGAGATATGTTTCTTATTGTTAATTGCTCTTGGGGTCTTGTATATAAAGGCTTAAAGGAGATTCAATTGTTGTTAGTAGTTGTGGGGCATTAAATGCAAGTTCATATCATTCTGCATTCAAAAATTCTACCGTTAGGTGTTGACACTTTTTCAGGTGTCCACACTTTCTGGGGTTCAGGTGTCCACACTTTCTGGGTCTGAACCTTCTGGTCACATGTGTCGACTCTTTCTGAAACATGTGTTCACACTTCAATCCTTCTTCCTTTAATTGAAACACACTATCTCCAAGTGTCGACACATTCTGAGTTACGTGTCGACACTTCATCATCTATCATCAAAAGTTTGGCTA
>BRYE01000019.1:6705000-6720000 GCA_030159115.1 Actinidia arguta var. hypoleuca
CCAACAACCAACACCGGACTTGGGTTGGTGTTGTGCCCATCCCCAATATTTTGGTAGCTAATTTTGGTATTCTGTTAGAGTTCTAGAATTCTCGAGGCAAAAAATATGAAAAGGAAAATTTGTGCCTAACAACTATATATTATTAGTATATATGTATTTTTGATAACTTAGTTCCGAATATCGACTAATTCAGATACCATTCATATCGTCCACTAGCGGAGGTCCCAATTAAAGTCAGGATATATAATGTGTATATTTATGTATAATATGATATCAGTGATAAGCTCCGTTAGATAGGGTTAAATAATTAATTGGGCTTGGTTTGTTGTTTGTGTGAGAAAAATCAATTGATTGAGAAAGGAAAAATTTGGTATTATGATATGGATAAACTTATGGACAATATATGAACTACTGAATAAATTGCTTCATACTTATATGAAGTATAAGTTTCATATCTAAATGATAGTGTCCAATTCATAGTTCATGTGACTATGGAGTAATTCATTTGGTATAAAGTGTTTCTAATACCTTGTTGTGATAATAATGAGATAATGATATCTACATTTTCCATCACACTTAGTAACTAACTGCTGTTAACAAAGGGAGGATCGTTATGTAAAGTTAGGGAGGACAGTGTAATTTCAAAAACAACAAGGGAGGTATCTGTGCTTCTTAAAAGTTTTAGATAGATAGATATAATTTACCAAGATTTTTTGTATTTGGACATGGGCTCCTTTCTTCTTCTGCTGCTGCGGTAAGTATAACCCCGAAGTGAAGGAGCAAAGACGATTCTCTCTCTCAGTTTTGTTCAGTCGTCTTTCTCCTTTATTCGAAGCGTCTCCAACTAGGCTTGCTTAATGAGACAAAGCCTGACCGATAAGTATAAGATCAATCTCTTCTTCTTTGGCCCTTGAAAACAGTGAAAGAGAAGCGAAACCACAACCCTCTTCCTTCCTTTACATATAATTAAGTAGTCGTAGCTACTGTTTATACTTGAGTGTTGTGGGCGAAGAAGATTGTTGCTCCACACAACTCATCAATGGCAATGGCCAATTCAAGGTTGTCGGAGTCGATAAGTTCGTGAAGTTCGCTGAGTTGGGATTTTCGTACGCTGTTGTCACAATCATGGCCCACAAAGCAGTGGTATGTTTTGCGGATTATTACTCCCAACTCAGTTTGTTGCAGTTGATCAATCTGGTTGAAATTTCAGCTCGTGTCTAGTAAATAGTATAAATAGTACGTGTTTGTGGAACTCGTGGGATTAGTTCTCAAGTGTCTAAGGTCTAATGCTTAATTGTTTTGAGCCGATTGTACTTTGAATGGCGCTTTGTATATATTAGAAATCTTTTGGCATTTAGATTGTACGCCCCAAAATTTGAGGGTATCCAGTACGTAATACCTATTTTATGATCCAAGTTGTTTAATTTTTCTGTGTGGAATGGGTTATGTGACTTTACTTAAAATGCTTTGTTTGGGATCATGGATTTGTGGAGGTATTTAAGAAGGAAAAGAAGAAGGTAAAGGAAAAGATACAAAATTATGAAGAGAAGAATTTTTTTTTTCTTTGATTCACCCTATCACTCCTAAAAACCTTCACAAATTCATGATCCAAACACGGCCTAATTGTTTTGCAGTTGACTTTTCTAAACATATAGCAGGGTCATATGGATTTTATATACATCTTCCTTGTGAAGAAAAGAGTGAACCCTTTTAATGCTCGACTGGATTGAAGCAGGGTTATGAGTTATAGTGTTGATTATATGTTAAGGATGCACTACAAAGAGTGGTTAGATGTCAAGGACTAGTGCCTTATAGTTTCAATTTGTTTGTATGTTTTCCGCATGAAGGGCTTGGGAAATATTTTTATTTCCTCATGAAGGAATCGGGCTTGGCGGAGAACTTTATAGGGGCAATATACCTAGAAAGGAACAATTGAACGTCCTCTATGGACAAGACATGGATGAATGCATACAACCGACTGCAAATGACTTGCATCTTGAGCTGAGGCTAGTCCATCATTTCGTCTACACCATGTTCATTCCCCAAACAGAAAAGTATTAGCATGTCTCGGATAAGAAACTATTCATTTTGTGGGCATACATTACCGACTTCAAGATTGACTTGACCCTGTTTATACCAAATGTATAGGACCACCATGAACAAAGTTAGCCTGCCCTATGGAATATTTTTGACCACACTGTGCAAGTACTTCAAAATCGACTTGAACAATGAGAAGAAGTGAATCCCCCAAGCAATAAGTGATGAGTACAATGAGAAAACCTTGAAAAGAATGGGGTATGTTTTGAAAAACAACTGGACTCCGAAGTCATCCAAGAAAACGGGCGAGGAAAGTACTTCGAAAGACAAAGCTCCATCGGGGAGTAGGAGTGCAAAGAAGTCATTGATTCACGAATTTGAGGGAAGTGAAGGGGAATTAAGTGGTTTTATGGTCCAAGTGCTAGAACTTTTACAAAAACTGAATGAAAAAGTGGACAATACGGCAACAAGGTTGTTACTTTTGGAAAGAAAAGTCCAAGAATTGAAGAAGGAAGTGCAATTGTTGAGAATGGGAAAAGGAACAATGGAAGAATAAAAAGAGAATGAAGAAGAGGAAGAAGAAGATGATGAACAAGAGCATGAAGATGAGGATGAGGAAGAAGGGAAGAAGGACGACGACGAAGGAAATGGCAGTGAGGAAGCTGAGCAAAAAGATGGAGACAAGGACTCGTCTGATATTGAATCTGATGACCCCCCTTTGATTCGCAAAACGGGTCAAAAATATGTACTAAGACAGAGGGAAGGGAAGAAATTTTCAAATACCATAGAGACCCCTCTCGTATTGACCCTATCGCCTTCTCCTTTTCCACCTCACGCCTCTCCATGACTTGTGTCTTCACCACCTGCCACAACATGACCTTCTTCTCCCAATTAAGATCACTCACATTTTCAATTTGCACATGTATAACCTTTAAAGCCTTCAGAGAGCTTCAGCCATTTCGGAGCGCATAGAGGAACAATCCTATGAGCTTAAGAAGTCCAAGAAGAATATCAATTCTCTAGATAAGCATACCAAACTGGATTCAACTGCCACTGAACAGATGAAGCTAGAAGTTAGATCTTGTTGCTATTATCCAAGAAAGAGATGCCAGCTACACGGTAGTCACTGAGGCTCGGGGTGAAGTGTCTGTTGTCCAAGAGCAGCTGAATAATCCATTAGGGGATCTCAATGAGCTTGAGAAATTTGCCTGCGACCTAGTCTACAAACGGATGTTCAACCATGGGATCAGCCAACCTGGGGACAACTATATCTGAAAGAGCTGACAAACGAAGTTTTGGAGAAATCCACCGAGGTGGGTGGCAATCTCGGTCAAAATGCAATAGGGACCAGCATGCCTATTGATGGCAGTTTGGATGCTAATGCATCTCCCAATGTGTAAACTTTTGTTTGAAATGGTACATTTTTTATCGAACCATCTTTTGAAGTTTGTATAAGATACCTTATCTTTTGCAGTTCATTTTGAACAAGTCCATGCCTTAGAGAAAAATTGTTGGTCTTGCATGTTCATAGCACTAATGTAGTTCTTACTATAACACATCTCATTTTAGTTGAAGAGACCCATGCCTTAGAGAAAATACACACCGTTACATGCCTTTTGTTTTGTATGCACTTCAGGATGAGCTCATCATTCTTGGTGAGCTCGGTTAGCTGTTCCCAAATGTCAGTTGTTTAGATGAAATTCATGGGACAAAGTTCAGAACTCACATAGAGTTTGGCTAACTCTTTCCAAATTTTTGCTAAGTATACTCAGATAAGTCTCGTGGGACAAACCTCGAAACTCGCATAGAGTTTGCCTAACTCTTCCCAAATCTTTGCCAAGTATACTTAGATAAACCTCATGGAACAAAGCTTGGAACTCTCATAGAGTTCGGCAAACTCTTTTCAAATCTCTACCAAGTATACTTAGATAATCCTCGTGGAATAGGGATCAAAACACGCATAAAGTTTGGCTAACTCTTTCCAAATGCTATAGTTGTTTGACTTGTCACACCTCGTTCAAACAAGTTTTGCTCATACCTTAGTGAAAATCTACTATTTTTTGCATGTTTATAACGTGAATGTTGCTTTTCTTTGACTTTGCCTTGTAATGCTCTAGTCCGTGCTTAAGAAATTCTACAGGCCAGCCTTGTGTTCTTTAAGATATCTCAAACTCGTGCTTAAGCGATTAGTTACGCTGTTTCAAGAATTCAACTTTATGATTTAATTAGCTCGATGACTAGTCTAACATTATTTTTCTATAGGACCACCCTAGCTCATGTTTGGCCAAATGTGGAGTTATTTTTAGCATAAATCATATTTAGAAAAGAATGTGGCATTTTTTATTGATTGAGATATAGGTTCTTCAGAGAGTTTAAATCAAGTTCTTTTTGCGTAATTACGAAAGTATTTAGTTTCGATAATAGTGGAATATAGAGTTTTAGGCAATAGTTTCTTATTAGCATAACTAACATATATACAAACTCGGTTAAGAGAGTTATACTTTATGGATAGTACTTTCTCAAGTTGTTTGAATTCTAAGGTCTCGGGACTTGCTTGCCCTCGGGCTATTCGAGTTGGCAAGCGCTCTTGCTGGCGAGCTTAGTTATCTTGTATGAACTCTCCCAATTTGGGCTGAGCATCTCGTCTATTGGGTCCTTGGATTTCCAAAAACTTTTTTCAAAATGAGATCTCCAACTAAAAACTATTTGCAGTGGACTTTCTGATTGTACATCTTGGTTAGCTACTTTTGGTAGTCCACCATCCGTATTAGTGCATTTTCTCTTCATTCATCAGCAAGATCGAGGTCCTAAGCTAAGACTTCCGAGTAAATAGACCTCTAGCAAGATTACAACTTCGAATAAGAAAGCCAAAGCATAAGGTGTTTCATTTATTGCTTTCCGCAGTGTTGTCCAATAGGCCTACAAAACGTGTGGTAGTTTCTCGACCCATTTGCCTTTTTCTTTTTCAAGCCTCTTATTGATTCCATTAATGATTGTCTTGTTGGTGGCCTCAGCTCGCCCATTACACTAAGGGTAGCTTGGTGTTGAGTTGTAGAATTTGATCTTCAGTTGTACCAACAAGTTTTTCATTTTTTGGCCTACGAACTGAGTTCCGTTGTCTGATGCAAACGTTTTATGGATGCCAAATCTAGAAAGCATATTTCTTGCTGATGAACTTGATTACGTCTTATCTCCCTGATTTGGGCTAGTGGTTCGGCTTTCACCCATTTTGTGGAATAATCTATTTTTGCTAAAAAAAAAAATCTTAGTTCCCCGAAGCTCGGGGCAAGACCCCTACGATGTCCATTCACCATTGGGCAAAAGGCCATGGACTAGTGAGAGGGATTAAGTCCCTTGTTGGATGATGCATTTAGGGGGACAGGAGTTGGCATTTCGTACACTTGCGGACGTACACTTGGCCGTCTGTTTACATGAATGGCCACTAGTATCCTTGAGACAGTTTCCTGATGCATTTCGTGATTGAGAGCCAAGATCATATCGACAACAATGGTCCGACCTATTTCTCTCTCAAAAACTAATGCCAAGTCTGCTAATGCATTTGCATGTGAATTTAAGTCCCTCCCCACTTGCTCAATTTTGATTGTTTTGAATTAGGTGATGAGGGTTTTCGCTATCACCAAGTACTTAGCCATCTTGGCTCCCTGAGCTTCAAATTTTCCTATGACTTGGTTGATTACTAGTTTTGAATCACTAAAGATATGGAGCCTTTAATTTGTTGGTAGACCAAAGTCCTGCGAAGAAACCTTCATACTCGGCCTCATTATTCGTCGTAGGAAAATTTAGCCTGAGGTAGTGATTGAAAATTTCCCTTTCGGGACTTATTATAACTATTCCTAACCCTACTCCTAGGCTATTTTTCACTCCATCAATGAACATTTTCCATGCTAAGGAGAGATTGATCTGAGATGGTTCTATATCAACCTTAGGAACCTAAGTGATTTTCCCAGCAATGGTTACCTCTGCATCTTGAGCTGGTTCTTTGATAACCTCGGGATCCTTGAGTGCTAACTTGGTCTTAATTGATTTTTATGTCGAAATTTCTTCCTCTCTGTGTGCAGACACACGGCAACCCTGCTCTGGACTCATAGTTCAGTGTCAGAACTTAGCTATAAAATCAGCCAAGATTTTTCTTTTTATTGTTTCCCTTGTCAAAAATTTTATGTCCGATTGCCTGAGTTCAATGACCCATTTGTAGAGTCACCTGGACAGGTCTGCTTTGGATAAGAAATTTTTGAGCGAAAACTCGGTGTATATAGTGATGAGATATGCTTGGAAATTGTGCATGAGTTTCCATAAAGTTAAAACTAGAGCCAACACCAATTTTTCCAGCCGCATATACCTTGTTTGGCAATCCGTAAATGTCATGCTAATAAAGTAGATCGGGTGTTGCTCTCCATTTACCTCCCATAGAAGTACTGAGCTAACAACGTGTTCTGAGATGGCGAGGTAGATAAAAAACATTTCTCCCTCGTTCGAGGTGGAAAGCAATGGTAGTTTAGTTAAGTATTCTTGAAACTTTTGGAGTGTGAGCTCGCATTCCTTATTACATAATTTTTTTGTTTTTGCGAAGTAGTTGAAAAAATAAACATCATTTGTTAGAGGACTTATTGATGAATCGGTTTAATGATGCCGCCATTCCAGTTAATTTTTGAACTTCCTTCGCAATTCTCGGACTGACAAGGTCATTGATTGCCATAATTTGCTCTAGATTCACCTCGATCCCTCATCGAGTTACCAAATGTCATATGAACGTTTTTAAGCTTACCCCAAAGGTTCAATATCAGCTTGTGTTCTTTGAGAATTGCGAATACCTCAGCTAGGTCCTTTACATGGTCCTGCTCTTTCTTGTGTTCTTTGAGAATTGCAAATACCTCGTCGATGTAAGTGTCCATAGTTTTATCCATGATTGGCTTGAACATTTTGGTGATCATCATTTTCTATGTGGCTCTGACATTTTTCATCCCGAATGGCATGACCTTGTAGCAGAATATGCTGTATTGGGTGATGAAGGCTTTGTTTCTTAATCGAGCTCATGCGTAGCTATTTGGTGGTAACCTCGGTATGCATCAATGAAGCTCATGCGGGCATAACCCAAAGTAGAGTCCACGAACTGATTAATTTTTGGCAAAGAAAATCAGTGTTTTGGACAAGCTCGATTAGGGCTTGTGAAGTCAACGCAGTCTCTCCACTAGTTAGTTTTCTTCTTCATTTCGACTATGTTTTATAGCTAGCTTGGGTAAAGAACCTCTGTTATTACACTGGCCTCTTTTAGCTTTTCTACCTCCTCTATCACGGCGTCCACATGCTCGGTTGCGGACCTTCTTCCTCGCTATTTCGCTGGGCAGGCCTCCGAAAGGATGTTCAACTCATGTTTGATAAAGTAGGGATTACTCCCAGGCATCTCGTACGCTGTCCATTTGAAGACTTCGATATTAGCTATTAGAAGCTGGATGAGCTCGATTCTCTCTTGCTCTTTTAGGTTTGCACCAGTGAGAAAGAAATGATACGATCTTGGATCATTAAGTTCATAACGTATTAGGTCTTCCACGACTTTGACTTCAGCGTAACTTCTGACATCTTCTAGAATCTCAAGTTCTTGCTCAACTAGTTGTACTTCTTTCATGACTGCCTTAGTGGAGACCGTGGTAAGATAACATTGTTTGGATACCACTTGGTGTCCGAAAAAAGGTTTATCCACCTTGGAGGGTGGTGAATTTAATGGCTTGGTGCAATGTGGAAGCGACTCCCTTCATCATGTGTAACTAATCACGGTCAATGATCGCATTATAGGGAGAAGGTATATAAACTACAACCAACTTTATCACCAGCTCTTGGGAATCAACTAACGATTGCATTATAGGGCCTATGAGACTAAGCGTTAAACCTGACCAAATGGGCTCGGGTAGGTCTCAAGTCGGCCTATGATGGTTTAAGTTATTTGAATAAGTCATAATACATAACCTAAATCGAGCTTCTTGTGTCTATAGAGATCTATTTCATGTCATAATTGTTGTTTCGGAGCTGGATGACCGAGCTATCAACATGGGGATGTTAAACCCATTCTAGGTCGGCTTTGGAGAACGTGATGCTTCTTGGTTTGGACATGGTTTATCTCGGCTTGTTATCCATTGGTTGGACCAAGAGGACCCCGTGCATTTGTTTGACAATGCGGATCTCACCCCAGATTCTATTCCTGAGATTAGGGTGATTTGGGTCCCCTATCATGTGAATAATTCCCAGTGGAAGGTCTTCATCCATGGTGTCATCTGTTTCCACATTGTTTTGGTCAAACCTAAGGTTAGGTTTGACCTCGGTTTCCTCTGCTCAAGTTTTTTCGTAATTGACAAACTCTTTCAAATGTTCATCTTGAATGAGCTGATCAAGAAAAACCTTCAAAGCTCGGCAATTCTTAGTTCTGTGTCCCTTCTCTTCATGAAAGGAACATTTTCACCGTTGATTGTGCCTTTTGGGGTCCTCTCCCATAGGGTCAAGCTTCTTGAAGTATGACTTATCTTGAATTTGGGTAAAGAGCTTGTAGATTGGTTCTTTCAAAATCACATTAATCCCCCGCCTCACCCGACTTTTGTAATCAACTGAGCTTTCCTTTTGTTTTTTGAATGGCCCCTCGCCATGGGGAGTTGTCCCTATTGCTCACTCTGCCTGCTAGATATCATCCTCTAGCCGAGTGAACATTTTGACTCAGGACATGAAGTCTTTCTCCCAGAGTTAGTCCGAGCTTGTAACTGACCACTGTTAGTTCTTCAGAACACTCCTCAATCTCGTTATAGGTCTCCTAGTAGCGCTTGATGTAATTGCGGAGCGATTCGTTCTTTCCCTTTCAGAGTGTCAAAAGAGAGCCAATGCCATTTATGCTTTAGTGTTTATGACAAATCTAGCCACGAATGACTCTATAAGCTGATGAAAATTTCCAATTGATCCCATAGTCAGCCTGAAAAACCATTTCAACCATAGATTTCCCAAACTTGATAGAAAAACCTAGCAAATAAGTGTGTCCAAATGATTTCAAAGGGCCATCATTTGTCTAACGTGATTGATGTGATACCTCGGGTTGGATTTGGTACCTCGAGATCAATGCCTTTGGTTCAGACTTAGCTATGCGGGCTACCGATCCTGTAGGAATGATGGTTTTGATTGGTGTCGCTATCGCTCAGTTGTTGAGCTTAACCCGCAGATCACCTTCTCGGTTTTGCTTGGCATTGAGTGTTTCATGAAGATCTATACTGGAGTGAACTCGGTGTGATGACACCTTTTGCTTACTTGATGCCATAGACTTGTTATCACTTTGACTCGGTCAACATGTGACTCGCATCACTTTTCCTTCTGAACTCCCTGAGGTGGGTCTTTTCAGCCTTTAGACCACCCCTCGAAAGGTCCCCCTACTGCTATTTGAGCCAGCTTCAACAGCTTGTTATAAACCAAAATTTGTGACATTTCAACCAGCTGAGCTTGTAGGCGTTTAATGGTGATATCCCGACTATCTATGGCTTTAAGAAGCAACCGACCTGATCTCTGTCTGGAGGTGGCCTTAGCCGTCCTCTTGGCATCAACTAGTAGTTTGGCTCATCTGTCACTAGGAGTCATGGCTTCATGAGGGGCTCCCCTTGGGTTTCACAGCTACCGAAATGGTTATTGCTTTGTGATGCCATCAGGATTGAACTTGTGAATGTCTATAATCGATTTTCCATAAACGACGCCAATTGTGTGGTGTAGTGTTTGATAAATAGAAGAGAGAAAATCAAGGATAGACCCCCGTAGAGGTCTTATGGTGGCTAAACTGGCTACGAAGGATCGCTGGTTATGGTGGCCTAGTTGCGACACATAATTAGTAAGTTCGGCTGCCGGAGTTATTTTTGGAAATGGCTTTCCGATGGTCAATTTAGATGACCGAAGAATCAATGTATGTAAAGAGAGAGAGAGTGAGCTTCTTAAAACTGAATTCGCATACATTTGAGAGCATAAGGCCAGACCTTATATATTGTGGCTCGCGCGTATTTGGATGCGCTGTCATGTCACTGACAGACTGTAGCTCGGTGTGTGCTATGACTCGCCAACTGCTGTGTCAATAAGTTGGCGGCTGACCCCGCCATGCCTGTAGGACCTAGTTGGTAGCTTAGGCAATCATGTCGTCGGTCTCGATCCAGGCATGGGGTCTGCTAGAGGAAACTTGCCCTAGACCTAGAGCAAAATCTCGGCATCAGTCCTTGCCCTAGCTTGGCAAGAGTTGATGTCTGATAGTGTCTCCACAGAGATACGACTCAAAGATCCCACTGAGCTTGCTATAGAGCAACGGTTTGGCGGTGTTGTCTGCCCTAGCTCGGCCAAAGCTGGTACATGTGTGTACATGTGTATTTTATCCCCTTACACAAACAAACAAAAAGAAAATGCAGAACATGATTAAGCAGGGACCAAATAGCTTTAAGTACAAAAATAGATACTACGATCTTTTCTCTCCAACTCTTTAACTCCTGAGAATTTCTGGATCTCCTGTCATTGTAATGCATGCATGCACGAATGACCTTAATATGAAAACAAAGTAAATAAAAACTACAGAACTTCGAATCTATCTCTTATAAGAGCATGAAGACAGTGTTTCTAACATAATGTAACCAGTTCCATCATAAAGGAGATTATGACCAAATCACAGACAATGATCAAGGAATTAGCATGATTCCACTAAAGGATTCATGTAATCCATTTGGAATTAACAAATTTGATACCATTTTGAAAACCATATCCATTTATAATTGCAAGTCCATCAACTTCAGGCTATTTTTGAAGCATGTCAGAATAGATACTTACGCATATTGGTACATAGATATGAACACATAGACAGTTTCATATTTTATATAAAAAAAACTGGAAAACTTTATGCATTTATTTATATGAGATAAAAACAAAAAGGAGTAGTTTATTTACACTTTGAACCTTTTTAATTGGTTAGTAGTAAATTTCCCTCGTTCTGTTGAGATTCTACCAAACCACTCAATGGACATATCATATGAGTTTGAAGAAATAAGTCAAGTTTCAAATTGAAGACCAAAATATGTTGACCAGCGTTGAACGGCTATAATGCTCAAGGACGCAGATGAGGTATGCACCTCAACAGCAAATAATCCACCATTCCATCCATCGTCAAATTTTATCTAATGAAGGAGAAAGAATGAATCCATTAACCTCAAGTGTAAAATTGCAAAGGGTGAAAACAAGCAAAAAACAATGGACCAAACCAGAATCCTATCATTTGAAAAAGAAAAAAAAATGATTAGCAAACTTAATGGTTGTCACCAAGATGCCCTAGGTTTAATTATGTTTAAGAAGGTGAAAAACCATATCATCACAAAAAATAATTCCACCGACTATAGGAAGGACATAAGTCACGCAAAGTGAGAGCAAAACCGGAAGAGGGAGCTTGAGAGCGCTATTTGTGAGAATACCTTAAGAGCGAAAATGCTTCCAGAGCATGAATACATTTAGTAGCTTCACTAGTCGTAGAAACCCAACACTTAAATTCATCTTTTATACAAAAGGAAACGCAAAAAACCTAGCACTCAAGTCCTCCATTGTGTAAAAGAAATGAAGTAGGTAGCCATTTCATGATCTGACCCATCTTAATTACACAATCGCACATCGAATGGGAGTAAATCCTAAAAACTTCAGTTGTATAATGGACATGCCTACTTAAAAGGAATGTTCAGTGGCATATGCATTACCACATTAAGTGGGTTTGAAAATTTCAAGGGGCTGCAGATATATAAGTTTGCGCCCTCTTGGTAGTAAAGTTCATTGGCTATCCGGTTGCCACGTTCTGCTCTTCGCGTGGTAGAATGACCCAGTCTGAGTGAGGATGCAGCCTTTAGGCAGTTTAAAATTTATGCGGCCATCAATCAGTGGCCAAAAATTCGAATTTGTTTATAATACGCGAATTGGGCAAAGTCAGTTTGCGAATTTTATTCTGTTCAAAGTTAAATTCGCCAATCTGTGGATTAAGAGTGTTGAATCATTTCAAAATATTTATTATTTGATGAGAGGTGATCTACACAGTTAGATCAAGATGAATAATAACCAACGATCAAAATTAAAGAAGCAGTTAAAATTAATTATTGGTGATTATTAGTAGTTAATGGTCAAGAGGTGTGACTATTGGGTTTACACGAAAGAGTGCCATTAATGTCAATAGTTATAACTTCTGGTGTTTATAGTCACCAGCCATACCTGTAAATAGGCAAGTGGTTAAGGATTATGTAGAGAGAATTTTCATGAAACCACCACCACACAATACCCTCTTTCTTGCCGGAATTGATTCTAACGTGTTCGGGATTGGTATTCGTAAGCAGACGCAATCCAGCAAACAGCAATTTGTGGAAAAAAATATTTTGATGAGAATGTTGAAAATGAGACTATACAATTGCCTAAAGTATCTTTTAGAATTCAGCAAACAGTAATTTGTGGAAAAAAAACATTTTGATGAGAATGTTGAAAATGAGACTATACAATTGCCTAAAGTATCTTTTAGAATTGATTATTTTATATTTATTGTTGACCAAGCTATTTCATCACTTGAAATTAGGTTCCACCAATTGCTAATATATAAAGATGTTTTTGACTTTCCATTTAATGTTTAAAAATTAAAATCATTAGAAGATAATAATTTAAAAAAACATTGTCTTAATCTCGAATGTAGCCTAAAATAGAATAACTATTCACATATTGATGAGATAGATTTGTTTTCAGAAATGAAAGTTTTGAAAGAACTTTCACAAATGGAGTAAGGTACCCCAGTTGACGTACTAAACTATATAAAAAGATTGGATTCGTTATAAAATGCACGTATTGATTAAAAAATCTTATTGATAATATTTGTTACCTTTATTTTTATAGAAAGAAGCTTTTTAAATTTTAAATTAATAAAAAACTACGTAAGATCAAAAATATAAAAAAAAATTAAGTGAATTAGTTATAATAATATTAGAGAGAAGGACAATTTTTTTATTTATACTCTCAAAATGAACGCATGATAGCACTTAATTACCATTCACAATTTCAAGAACACCACACAAGCAATTCGTAATCTTGCTTTTTCATCCTCTAAACTCTGCCCTATTTTTGACCTTAATACACACTTAAAACCTATGTTTCTACTAACATTGTAGTCACGAAAACTGACTAAAACCATCCCCAAAGGCCTTCACTTTCATTGCCATGCAGTCTACAGTTGGTTCACTAGTAGTATGGTTGTGTTTTCCTACCCCACCCATCCAGTATGCAAATAATTCCATTGTCTCAGAATTATGAATAACTGAATAGTAAAGGATGCGTATCTTTCAAAATATGTCCGATTGACAAGAAAATGTGTATGTAGAAAAAAGTATTCCTCAAGATATTTGCAAGCCATCTCTCAATATCGTCCTTGCTTTTGTGCCCATCAAAAACTGCTATAATTCCAATATTAGCCTGCTTTTGAATATCATGAGACCTGCTGAAAATAATAATGCTTAATATACAATGTTTGCAATAGAAATATGCGTATAAACGAACCTTTTCCCTTTTCTTTATAATATCTAAGCTAGAACTCCATTGTAATTATCATTTCCAAAATATATGTTTGGGTGGTTGTACATGAAAATAGGATAAAATTTATTTCATGGTGATAATAACTTAAACCAAATTTAACTAGAAAGAACATTTTGTTAAAAAAAGTTATGTTTCATTGCTGAGACATAACAAAAGAAGAGAATAGTGGTACAACTCATAAGACTTAATATGAATTCTCTATAATAAAACTTATTCCGAATTTTCTTTTCATTATCTAAGCTATAAATCCATTACAAGTATAAATTTGTTGTTCAACGACATTGTTTTTTCTTTCTGTTCTTTCTAATTTTGTTGTCCATAATAATACTAGCTTAAAATTAATTTGATCATAGTACGAACTACAAAAATTCAAAACAGCTATTGTTATTCCAAATGCACTAAACATGAACACTTGAGATGTATGCTGGACAAGAAATTTCCTAAAAGTATGTGTACTGAGAAATTTTATGGTGCATTTAGAATCACCGGTGTACTGTAAAACAGCCCATAATTTTTGTGAAATTACTATAATGTCCTTGGCTTTTGTACCGTATGAAAAGTGCAGGCTAGAGTCCAAGAACTAAGAACGACAGAGACGAGACAGAGAAGGGGTTGATGAATGATGCCCCTCCAATGGACTGTCCTCTTCGGTCAAAGCAACTCTGCAACTGTGTGGCCCACCCACCACTGTCCATTTTACAGATTAAAAATAGTAAGTCTATACTCACCGTATTTATTACTGAAATATTTATCAAACTTTTCAAAATGACGTTGTTTTGTATTTAAAAAAAAATCATTTTTAGTTGTTTTTTTTAAATTCAAAACGACATCGTTTTGATAAATTCGATAAATATTTCGGTAACAAATATGGTGAGTGTAAACTTACTAATTAAAAGAAAAGGAAAAAACCCTCATGACGTGGCAGGCAAGGCTTCAAATGCCCTTGTCTTAAAGACAAAATTGACATCTGGTTTCCTTCTAAATGACAAAACTGTCCTCTTCTACTAACAACAGGTGCCAAATTTTATAAATTAAATAAGTCCATGCTCAGGGCTTTTCATAAGAAATGAAGCATAATATAATCATTTTTGCATGCATGGGAAACTTTGTTTGATGAGGCTAACTAAATGATTATCTTGGTTCAGTCTCTGTCATTTTATTAGTCTTTTAACCTACGTATAGAGGACCATAAGCTAATGGTCAGAATTTCAACTCCTAAGCATGTTCGGTGAACTCCCAACAGGTATAAAAGTTTGAGTACGTTTTTACATGATAAGAAAAGGTTCACCTTTAAACGGGATTGATCATCTGAATGTTTATTTCTTGTATTTTCTATTTTCTTTAGGATAA
>BRYE01000019.1:6735000-6742500 GCA_030159115.1 Actinidia arguta var. hypoleuca
TGAATTTCATGACTGGGAACCGAGATCAGATCAATTGCGATGGTATGTCCATTTTCTCTTTCAAATATAGACCCCAAGCCTGTCAGCGCATCTACATGAGAATTTAAATCCCTCCCCACCTGCTCGAGCTTTACTGCTTTGAATTTATTTGAGGAGGGTCTTTGTTATTGTCAAGTACTTAGCCATCCTAGCTCCCTGTGCTTCAATTTTATCAGTAACCTAGTTTACCACCACCTTTGAATCACTAAAGATGTGGAGGTCATGAGCCATTAATTTGCTAGCTAACCTAAGTCTCGCAACGAAAGCTTTGTACTCAGCCTCCTTATTTATTATGGAGATATTTAGCCAAGGTAGTGCTAAAAAACTGCCCTTTTGAAACTTTTTGGTATAATGCCAGCTCCTACGCCCTAGGCTATTTTTTGCTTCATCAACATACATCTTTCAAGCTTTAGATAGATAAATCGGAGGTGGCTCTAGAAGAGCCTCAAGACCCTCATCGATTTCCTCAGTTATGGGTGTTTCTTCAACCTAAGGTGGCTGAGTACCAAATTATGTGTATACTTTGATCAAATGTGCTTAAAAATAATGCATGAGCTTTCCCATAGTAATAACCAAGGCCAACACCTGCTTCTCCAATGGTAGGTACCTTGTTTGGCAATCCGTAAATGTTTTGCTGACAAAGTAGATCGGGCGCTGCTCTCCATCTACGTCCCTAAGCAGCACCAAGCTAATGGCATGTTTAGAGAAGGTGAGGTAGACATAGAGCAACTCTCCCTCATTCGGGGTGGAAAAAACTGGTGGCTTGGTTAAGTACTATTTGAACTGTTAGAGTGCAAGCTCACATTCTTCATTCCATAAAAAATTGTATTTTTGTGAAGGAATTAGAAAAAAGGACGACATTTATCAGAAGAATTATTGATGAATCGATCGAATGCCACCACCATTCCTGTTAGCTTCTAAACCATCTTCGCATTATTAGGACTTTCAAGGTCATTGATTGCCACAATCTACTTCGGATTTGGCTTGATCCCTCGCCGAGTGACTAAGTGCCCCAGGAACTTGACCACAAATAATTATAAACCCATAAAAATGTTAGACACGATAGAGCCAATTAGAGAAGTTAGAAATGGCTATATAATTTCTCTCATTTTGGGGACACCCCCACAAGTCATCCTAGTGTACATGGACACTGAGAGTGACCTTACTTGGGTTCCTTGTGGGAACCTATCTTTTGATTACATGGATTGTGATGACTATAGAAATAACAAGTTAATGGCTTCTTCTTCTTCTTCCTTTAGAGTTCTTGTGCTAGTCTCTTTTGCATTGACATCCATAGCTCCTATAACTTATATGATCCATGCATTGTGGCTGGATGCTCATTAAGTACCCTTGTCAAGGACACTTGCTCTAGAACATGCCCTTCATTTGCTTATACCTATGGTGACGGTGTTTTTGTTAGTTAGTTGACTAGGGACCCCCTAAGAGTCCATGAAAGTAGCCCAGTTGGTGTCACTTTATGTTAGCTCAACATGTAGACAGTCCATTGGAATTGCAGGGTTTAGTAAAAGTGTTCTCTCTCTCCCTTCCCAACTGGGGTTCCTAAAAAAAGGCTTCTATCACTGCTTCTTGGCCTTCAAGTTTGCAAACAACCCTAATATATCGAGCCTGTTAGTCGTCGGAGATCTTGCAATTTCTTCAAAGGACCATTTTCAGTTCACCCCAATACTCAAGATCCCAGTGTACCCTAACTACTATATTATTCGCCTCGAGGGATTAACTGTGGGCGATTTTGGTGCAAATGAAGTGCCCCTAAGTTTGAGGGAATTCGATTGATTAGGCAATGGAGGTATGTTGATCAACTCTGCAACCACTTACACTCATCTACCTCAATTCCTCTATTCTCAATTTCTCTCAATGCTCCAATCGTTGATACCCTATCCTCAAGCCAAGGATGTGGAGGCACGAATAAGGTTTGATCTCTGTTATCAATTCCTTTTCCAAACAACAATAACTATAGTACTATTTTCACAGACCATGATGATCTTCTTCTTTCTACAATCACATTCCATTTCTTGAACAATGTGAGCCTTGTGTTGCCCCAAGGGAACCATTTCCATGCCATGGGGGCACCAGGTAACTCCACTTTGGTGAAGTGCTTGTTGTTGCAAAGCATGAATGATGATGAGAGTATGGACCAATATGAGTGTTTGGGAGATTCCAACAGCAGAATGTGGAGGTTGTTTATGACTTGGAGAAAGAAAGGATTGGATTCCAACCAATGGACTTTGCCTCTGTTGCAGCTTCTCAAGGACTTCATAAAACATGCTTCTTTTCCAATTATGGAGGTCAAGATTTAATGGAGTTTGGATTATGTAGTTAGTTGCTCTGCTATTTCCTTTTCTTTTGGGGTAGAATTATGCTTTATAGCCCTACACTTTTACCAAACTTTCACTTTGCACCCTTCACTTCAATTCGCGTCGGCCAATTCCCTACACTTTAGGTCAGGCAGAAATATAGCCTTTCCTTCCATCTTTCTACAACTCAATCAAGGGTCGTGCGGCCTCTTTTTGTGAGGTATCATAACCTTTGTTCCCTCGCTTAATTGAACGAGGAGATGAACAGAAGAACTATATTGACATTTGACTTAATGTATAAAGGTTTGATTGACACAACTAAAAGTAATTAAATGGAGCAAAGTAAAATTTTAATAATTGAGTATGATTGAGTTAAAATTAAAATGTAATTTACCCTTTTTTTTGTGAGTAAACCTTTGTGTTTGCATTCACTTTTTAAGTTTCTAGAAGCAAGATTCCAGTTGTATGGCTTGGTTTCGTAAAATAAACGAATTAAATAAGATGAGGTGGATATATTCTCATTGCTTGGCATGAGAAAAGCAAATTAAGGTGGAAGCCTGAAAAGGCTTCTCTTTTGTTTGTATCTATGTCAACAGCTCCACATTTTAAGGTTGTGTTTCAATCAAGAATTTGGTGTGGGAAAAAGAAAAAGGAACAGTTAAATCTACTAAATCCTTTTCCCACACCAAATCCCAAATAAAGCCTAAAAGTTACAATGGTGACTTTTTCCCCTTGGAAAAGTAAAGAACAAGGTAAGAAGGCAAATGGAAAAAGAATCAACTATTATGGAATTAAGACCAGTTCTCTTCAACAAATGTGAGTATGGAACTTAAAACTATTCACTTCTTTTATTTCCATATCTGCCCATTTCCATTCAAGCTGGACCTGCTTTGGTCCTCCAAAACTGGTCATTGCATTGTCAAAGAAGCATTTATTTGTTAAAAAGAAAGCAGATGACATGGAAATGGAAAGCTCAGTGCGTTCCCAATCTTTGTTTGTTTCCTATGGAAAATAGCCCCCAAATACTTCTTAGAGTTTCTACATAAATGCCTTGTCAATTTTTTGACTTGGATATTTTTGATAGCGCATCTGCCAAGTCTGGGGTGTGTGTTGTGTCTAGTAGGCACAACACAGTGATGCTCGTACAATTCATGCCCACTGACGGTCAATGATATGATCTGAACTGTTTATTTTTGTAAAGCTTACCGAGTAGAGTAGAAGTGTAAAATATTAGATTGATTGTACATGAATAGTCATTTCAGAGACTCTCTTTGTTTTATAGTTTGTTCTCAAAATAATAATTTCCATCGTCCATTTTCTCAAGAGAAATCCAACTAGATTATAAAGTTACAAATTTTCGACCAATCTGAATTTATTTATGGATGATCTCTACTCAACGAGATCTAAAAATTAAATGGCTCATATTGCGTCAATGCATCCTCGGTTGGACCGACTTGTACGGGCAACACCATATTGTGCCTTATAGGATAACACATCCAACTCGATGGGTTAGACTTGTTCCACATCGCCTATATAAACCTTTCAAACTTGGTATACTTCCTTTAGAGGCTACTCCACCTATAGCCTGTTTGAAATTGAGTTTTGACAAAGTGTTATGACTCATGTTCTCCTAAATGAGTAGATAAATTTAGTGTATTTATTTGTGATTTGAACGAGAAATTATTTTTCAAATAAGCACCATTGCAAAGGAAAATATGAGGATAGAAAGTTCTATCCCACATTGGAAAAATACAAGAAAGTTAGAGAGTTTATATAACTCAAGTTTGGATTCTAAAAATTAGGCCATTGGGCACCTCAAGTTTTTAGAGGGAAGGAGTTATATACAAAGTGGGTTTGATCAATTTAACCCATAGTTAACCCATGTGTGGTTATGCCGCCGGCCTGTCCCGCGGTTCATGTTAGTGGGCTTAGGCTTGGGCTTGGGATATTTGAATGTTTATTTTTTAGAGAAAATTTATTCAATTATTTTAATTTCTAAATGGTTATAAATTACACTTCTTCTCTAGAATTTTTCTTTGTTTTGCGAATGGTCACAAAGTTCAGAATTTATGCAAAAGGGAAATTATAAATTTTTCTTGAATTTTTTCTTTCCTTCGCGAACGGTCACAACATTCTAGATTTATGTGAATGGGTGCTTCTAGCCAAATGGTTGCCTATTTGGCCAATTGGGTGCCTTCTAGCGAATGCGTGTCTCTTCTAAGATATGTGCCCATCCAGAGAGGCACCATACCTCTTCTAAGAGGTGTGAGTGTGAGAACTTCTATATAAACCCACAAACATTCAACATTAGTACATAAATCAAAACTGAGTTTACAAATTCTGAAAAGTGCATAACATCATCTATCATTTTAGTATACATTTGAGACGGATAAAACACTTGAAGGTTCGCCATTTTCCTCTGATTTGGAGTACTATTATCAGAAGATCGAAGTTATTGTATCCTGTGAGTTGTATGTTATATTCCGTAAGTACTAAGTGCAGGATGTAAATGATTTAAAGATACTGAATCAAATTCAAGCCTCAATGATTATATTTTTGTAAGTTTTTACTTTGATGTTTAAATTAATTGTTATCATTTGTTTCTATGTTTGAATTTTTTTTACAATTTTATTAAAACTTTTTATTTGTTTTGAAAACCAAAACAAAAATTTCAACAATATTAAGTCATTTTATTGCTTGTTTTTCAAAAATCAAAAAGTTTTTGTAATTATACATAGAAAAAAGTATTATTTTATTTTATATTTTCTGAATTTTTTGTGTCAAACCAAAAAACATGTTTGGTAATAACACAAATAATGGTGTGAACATTGCTACTATCACAAATAGTACAGTTCCAACTCTGGTAACGTCAAATGTGGTGCCTAGGCCTAGTCCTATCATTGCTAGATATGGAGAGTAGCTCGAGAAGTTCAATGGGTTGGGTTTCAAACCTTGGTGACAAAAGACATTATTCTATTTAAAAATATTAAATCTGGCTACATACTTGCATGAAGACATCCCTAAGTTGAATGAAAATATGATCGACAGTCTTACTGCGGCAATAATGGAAGCATGGAAATATGTAGATTTCCTATGCAATAACTACATATTAAATGGGTTGGAAAATACACTCTACACCGTGTATTGTTATATTCCTACTATCAAAGAACTCTGGGATTCTTTGGACAAAAAGTAAAAGACAGAAGACACCGGAACCAAGGAGTTCATCATGGGCAAGTTTCTTGATTTCAAGATGACGAATGCAAAGACCATCACGAGTCAAGTGCAAGAATTTCAATTTATCTTGCATAAGATTCGTGCGGAAGAAATGACTTTGAGTGAATCATTCTAAGTGGCTGTCCTAATTGAAAAATTACAACAACTTTGGAAAGATTTCACCTTAAACACAAGCGCAAGAAAATAGGGCTTGAAGACATTATTGTCAAACTGTGGATTGAAGAGAACAATCGTCAATCATAAAGGCAAGATAGAATCAAAGGCTAATGTGGTAGAGCATGCAGCCAAAAGACAAAATCAGAATAAGAATTGTAAGCAGAGTGACCAAACTTCTAAAGGATATGACCAATAGAAGTTTGTGAGAAATTGCTGTGTGTAACAAACCTAGTCATCGCTCTAAGGATTGTAAGAGTCGCATTACACAATTGTCCCAACGTAATAACAAAAAGAGAAAGTTTTCTCAAGCCAATATAACTGAATTGGAGCAACTTTCTGGAGATATTTCAGAAATAAATTTATGTGATGTCATTTCTAAAGTAAATTTTGTTGGAAGTAGTCCTAAATAGTGGTAGGTAGATATTGGGGCAACTAGGCATGCATGTTTTGAGAAAAACATGTTCACCACTTATCACCAAAATATTAATAGAGAACAAATTTTTATGGGAATTCAGCGACTTTGAAAGTTGCAGGCTATGGGAAGATTATTCTGAATATGACTTCTAGAAAAGAACATACTCTAAACAACGTACTCAATGTACCTGATATTCAAAATGATTTAATTTATGGGTCGTTGTTGAGCAAGAACGATTTTACACTTGTTTTGAAACTGGCAAGTTTGTTCTTTTAAAGAATAGGGTGTACATTGGAAAGGGATACCTTTCTGATAATTTGTTTAAATTAAATATACTTGTAGTTGTACCATCTTCCAATGAAATGAATAAAAAGTCAGATGTTTCTATTTACATTTATGAGTTGAATGCTTGGCATAATAGATTAGGATATGTGAATGTTGAATCATTACGTAAATTTGTTCAATTAAATTGTTTTCTAAAATTAAATTTTGATAACAATGAGAAATGTCACATATGTGTAGAAGCGAAATTAAGTATAACTTTTTTTCCTTCTATAAAAAGGTCAACGGAACCTTTGGAGTTAATTCAAACAGATGTGTGTGATTTAAAATTAGTACAAACAAGAGGCAGTACAAGATATTTTATAACTTTTATCGATAATTGTACTAAATTTTGTTATCTTTATCTAATGAGGTAAAGATGAGGTTATTGAAATATCTTAGATTTTCAAAAACAAAGTGGAAAATCGATAAAGCAAAAAGATTAAAGTTCTAAGAAGTGATAGAAGTGATGAATATGAATCACCATTTAGTGAATTTTGTGCTGAAAATGGTATTATTGTCACGCTCCACAATTCGGCCTATACGGATCGAAGGCACATGACCGTTCGGCAGCCTAGCTACCTGAGGCCGACTTACATTTAACTGGTAGAACACCTGTGCATAATCATCTACAATAATACTTAATTGTGAAAATGTCATAATAACTAAAAATTATAAAGTGTGAATTACATACAGAGTTGTGCCTAAGTTCCTTTTTTTATACATATTAGGGTCAACTTTGAATATATATATATATATATATATATATATAACATGACCAATTTAAGGATACATAACAAAGGGTCTAGCCCATCAACAAAACTACATAAGGCTCTTGGGCCACAAAACTAAAGTCTGCATCGTCACTTCGTTCTATGACTTCTCAGATTGGCTTTTTGACAATTTATTTTAGAAAACATAAGCTAAACGCTTACTGAATAACAATGATACATGAACATGAAAATACCATGGATCATTATCATAGCATGCATATCTCGTTTGAAACTATCATGTAAG
>BRYE01000019.1:6747500-6750000 GCA_030159115.1 Actinidia arguta var. hypoleuca
TTGGCACTCCAACTTCCAAATGGAGCCTTTTCTTTTGAAATACTTTTCTTGTCCATTTTCTTGGACAACTTTAGAGTCCATTTGTTATTTTTTAACACGTACCCCATTCTTTTTAGGGTTTTCTCATTGTATTCATCACTAATTGATTTGGGGATTCACTTCTTTACATTGTTTAAGTCGATTTTGAAGTACTTGAACACTTTGGTCAAAAATATTCCATAGGACAATCTAACTTTGTTCATGGTGGCTCTATACATTTGGTCCAGGATAAACAGGGGCAGGTCAATCTTGGAGTCGGTAATGTATGCCCACAAAAAGAATAGTTCTTTACCCGAGACATGCTAGTACTTTCCTGTTTGGGGAATGAACATGGTACAGATGAAATGATGGACTAGCCTCAACTCGAGAGGCAAGTTATTTGCAATCGGTTGTACACATTCATCCATGTCTTGTCCATAGAGGATGTTCAATTGTTCCTTTCTAGATATATTGTCCATATAAAGTTCTCCGCCAAGCCCGATTCTTAACAGTTTTTGAATCACAGTTCTGTCCAACGTAAAGGACACTCCATTGACGTAGCTTCAATTGATATCTCGTTATATTCTATAGTGGCATTAGCATAGAAATGGGCCACTAAATTGGGGTATATGTCGACATAATGGTCATGGACTTCTAGCCTATGTTGTCCAATTTTATTCTAAATTCAAAATAGCGAGAGTCAAAGAAATTATAATCAATTCATCTACCATTGGACACTTTGCGAAGAGACAAATCAATATTATACCTCTCTTGAGACTTATCCTCGTCAAAATACAACACATTCCTTTCTAGGGCTAGAGCACAAGTTGATTATGCCCTTTTCTTCCCCTTATCTTTCCTAGGATCTACTTTTAATTTTTTCTTTTGACCTTTTTCTATGGTAAGTGTCGACACCACTAGGGCTAGTGAATCCTTTTTCAATTTTGCAAATTTTGGTGCGATTAATGAATCAGGGACAGTTATGAGAGATGAAAAGGCTCGATTAAATGTTATATGGAATTTAGGAGAGTGATTTTAGGTGGATCGTGGTTTATTGGTGATGATTCAAAGCTTGGAGGGAACTGAGACAGAGAGAGAGAAAGAGCTGCATAAAATAACAAAATTGGGTTTTGTTCATATATATAGGTCCGACTCATGTGTTAACACTTGTTCTTCTGGTGTCGACACTTTGGGGTTCAAAATGTTCAAATTGGGTTCACTAGGTTCAACTTAGGTTCAAAAGGTCCAACATTCTGTTCGAATGTGTCGACACATATTCTTTAGGTGTCGATACCTGGTTCTTAAATAAACCTTCTGTTCTAATGTGTCGATACTTGTTAGTGAGGTGTTGAGACTTGAGACCCAAAAACTTTCTATTTGTATGTGGCAACACTTGAACTCTATGTGTCGACACCTAGGAATCAATGAACTTTCTATTAAAATGTGTCGACACTTATATGTGAGGTGTCGACACCTAGGAATTGTGACCTTACTATTTTTTTATGTGTGTCGATATATGAATGCTGAAGTGTTGACACTTTGGTCATTGTAACACTTTCTATTGCTATGTGTCGACACATGAAACTTGAGTGTCGACACCTAGAGTTGCAGAGTTTATGTAAGTGCCTAAAATGAATTAAGAACATAATTTGCGCACATTTTATTTCACATAATTTGTAAGATATTAAAGTTCATCAACCTATAGGATTACTCATTCCTAATTCTCTTCTAATGATGCAAATCTATCATCACTTAGGTGTTTTGTGAAAATATCAGCTAGTTATTTTTTTGTGCTTACAAAATCAAGTTCAATATTGCCCTTTTGCATGTGATCCCTTATAAAATGGTATCTTATTTTGTTTGAGAGTGCTGGATAGGATTTTTAATTAAATTAATAACACTATTATTGTTGCATCTAATGGGTATGTGGTCAAAGGCAATCCCATAATCTTCTAATTGTTGTTTCATCCATAATACTTAGGCAGAACAACTATCCGCAACTACATATTCAGCCTCAGTCGTGGAGAAAGCTACGGAGTTTTGTTTCTTATAACACCATGACACAATCATGTTGCCTAGGAGTTGGCAAGAGTCACTTGTATTTTTCTTATCGACTCTACTCCACGCGTAGGTAGCATCAGTGTAGGCAACAAGATTAAACGATGTGTCTTTTGGATACCATAATCCAAGGTTTGATGTGTGTTTAAGATATCAAAAAATTTGTTTCACAGCAATTATGTGTGATTCTTTGGGATTGGATTAGAATCTAGCACATAAGCAAACACTGAACATAATATCAGGCCTCCTAGTAGTTAAATATAACAAGGATCCTATCATGCTTCTATAAAGCTTAATATCAATCGATTTACCTTCTTCATCGCTATCCAATTTTATTAAAGTACTCATTGGAGTACTCATATGCTTTGATTTTTGATTTTAATTAAATTATATTTTGTTGAAGTACTCATTGGAGTACTCATTG
>BRYE01000019.1:6777500-6780000 GCA_030159115.1 Actinidia arguta var. hypoleuca
TTGCACACCATGTGTTCTTGGCCTTTTGCTATAAAATAATCTGGTTACATCATATAGATGCACTCATCAAGACTTCTATTAAGAAAAGTTATCTTGACATTCATTTGTCAAATTTCATAATCTAAATGAGCCACAATAGATAAGAGAATCCGGATAGATTTTAGCATAGCTACTTGCGAAAAAGTTTCCTCATAGTCGATCCCATTTTTTTTAGTGAACCTTTTTTCAACAAGCCTAGCCTTGAAGGTTTCCACTTCCCGTATGCTTCTCTCTTCTTCTTATAGATCCACTTGCATCCGATGGGTTTCATCCTTTTAGGTGGTTCAATAAGATTCCAGACTTGATTAGAGTACATAGACTCCATCTCTAATTTCATAGTCTTTTTTCAAAGTTCTGCATCTTTATCTTGAAGTATTATTATTGTAGTTTACTGGTTCGGCATTCAGTTCATTAGGAATTCTGTCATAAGACTCTCCTAAGAACATATACCTATTAGGTTTGCGTATAACCCTCCCACTACAACTAGGCACGACTTGTGTCTGTGTATCAGAAATGAATAGCTCTATTGATTCTGATGCTTGTGTACCATCATCTTGTCCTGGTTGTGGAACCAACGCGTTGATCGTATCTGCACACTACGTTTTAGTATCATCCCGAGTCATAACATCCCTTCCACTACGACGAGTCAATGGGATGTTGATGACTCAATCTGATGGTGCTTCTTATTGTACTATAGGTATTGAAGAAGTATGTGTCGGTCTATCTCCTCTTAGCTCTTCTAGAACAATCCTACTTCTGGATTTTGTGGTTCATTACATAGTCATCTTCTAAGAATCGGGCATTGGTGCTATGAATGACCTTCTGATCTTTAGGACAATAAAACAAACCACATTTTATTTCTCTAGGGTACCCAATAAAAGAATAGACGTTTGTTATTGATTCCAACTTATCTACTTTCCCTTCTAGCATAGGCCTGGACTACCCCATATCCGAACATGTCATAGATTAGGCTTACGTCCATTCCACTATTCTGTGAGAGTAATAGGTACTAACTTAGATGGTACCAAGTTTAGAATATATGCTGCTATTTCAAGTGTATGGCCTCAAAATGAATTAGGCATATCTGAATAACTCATCATAGATCTGACCATATCCATAAGAGTTATGTTCTTTTTTTTTGCTACACCACTATGTTATGGCATACTTGATGCTGACAACTGGGACTCAATCCCCTCTTCTGATGAGTAATCCAAACATTCTCCCAAGAGGTACTCGCCAATACGATCTGATCTTAATGTCTTGATACATTTACCATGACGTTTTTCTATTTTTGCCTTAAATACTCTAAATTTTTCAAAGCTTTCAGACTTATGGCGCATCAAATAAATATACCCATACTTTGAGTAATCATCAATGAGAGTAATAAAATATTCAAAGACACCTCTACCTTGGATATTCATGGGGCCACACAAATTAGAATGAACTAATTCCAATACCTCATTTGACCTATTATTTTTGCCTGTAAAAGGCCGCTTGGTCATCTTACCTTCTAAGCAGAATTCACAAACTGGCAGTGCCTTCACTTCTAATGAATCTAATGGCCCATCCTTAACCAGTATAAAATTTATCTCAAATTAATATAACCTAAGCGTACGAGCCAAAGATACGTTTGACTAAGTTCAGAAGGTTGCAGCCGGTAATTGCTGTGCACAAGTGTTATGGATGAAACATCAATTGGAGGATTATGGAATTTTGCTAGATCACATTCCAATTAAATGCGATAATACGAGTGCGATTAATTTAACTAAAAATCCCATTCAACACTCTCGTACCAAACATATTGAAATTAGATATCACTTTATACGAGACCATGTGCAAAAAGGAGACATCGAACTAGAATTCGTAAAAATTGAAAAACAACTTGCGGACATCTTCACAAAACCGTTAAGTGAAGATCGATTTTGCATGATTAGGAGAGAATTAGGGATGAGCAATCCAATGGGATGAAAAATTATAATATCCACAACCGACACTAGGCACAAAATAAACTCTGCAGTCCAAAGTGTCGACACCTTTATTCCATGTGTCGACACCTAACTACAGTTGTTTTACAGAGAAACAAAAGTGTCGACACCAGAAAAACTATTTGTCGACACATATGTTATTTGCACAAAAATCAAGTGTCGACCCCCTGGATATTAAGTGTCGACACACTTAAACAAAAAATTGGGGTCTGAACATTCTATAAGGAAAATGTGTCGACACCTATTCAGACATGTGTCGACCCCTATAATTTTTCAAGTGTCGACACCATGCAACCATGTGTCGACACCTTAAGTCGGGAGTATAAAAAGGACTGAGCCCTAATCAGACATTTCACGCGTCCTTCCAACTTCCTCCACTCTCCCTCTCTCTCTAAAACTCCCTCCACTCCGCACGATTCAAGCCACGATTCGTGATTCTCTCTCTAAAATTCCTCAACCCATCTTCGTAAACAACC
>BRYE01000019.1:6787500-6790000 GCA_030159115.1 Actinidia arguta var. hypoleuca
GCAAGCTGTCTATGGTGACGATGTAAGCTTAGCTGCACAACCCAAGGCAAATACGCTACCTTTGGAGTTAAGATTAGTGCACCATTTTATTTGCACAATTTTGATCCCCAAAACGGGAAAATTTGAGTACGCGTCGGATAGGGAATTATTCTTTTTCTGGGCATATGTGACAAACTCAAAAATTGATTTGGCTTTGTTCATGTTAGATCAAATGTTTAAAGCCACTATCAAGAAAGTGAGCTTGCCCTATGGAATGCTTTTAACAAAAATTTTTAAGTACTTCCGTGTTGATTTGGATGACGAAACGGTAAGAATGCCGAAAGCCGTGAGCGATGAGTATAATGAAAAGACTTTGAAAAGAATGGGATATGAATTAATTGGAAACAAATGGACTCCCAAACAAACAAAGAAAATCGAAAAAGGGGGTAGTTCAAAGGGTAAAGAGAGAATGGAAAGTGAAGAAGCCGAGGAAGGAGGATTTGAAGTTGAAATGCGTAGCTTCATGAGCCAAATATATGAGTTGATAAAATTGTTGCACACAAAGGTCGACAACATGGCTTTTTGTCTAGTAATTTGTGAGAAGAAAATAAGAAATCTGTCGAACATGGTGAGGAAAGGGAAGAAACCATTGGATGACAGTGAGAGCACTGATGAGGAGGAAAAAAACAAGGAAGTAGAGGGGGAAGAAAGTAAACAAAAGGAAAAAGAAGAAAAGGAAGTAGGGGATGAGGAAGAAAAGAGAATGGATAGCAATGCCGACATTGGCGACTCTTCAGAGACTGACTCAGAAGCCACTCCTCTCATTTCTCGCACTGCAAGTCGAAGATACAGTACCCACAATTGGGAACTAAGATCAAAGTTCAAGAACACCGCGGAGACGGCTCTTGAATTGTCACCTTCACCCTCTCTGTCTCCATCCACACCCATTCACAATGCGTCGTCTACCTCTCCTTCTCCATAAAATGTGATTTTTTTTCTTGTTTTGGACAATGTGTTATGTAATATAATATGTATGACTTATGTTCTGAACAATGGATAGTTTATGGGTAATGTTTTGAATTCTGATATTCTGGCTTATGGTATGATATTAGTATGCTTTGAACTGATGGTTTATGATTTATGATTTATGATTTATGGTTTATGGTTTATGATTTATGTGTTATGGTCTATGATATGATATTGGTATGACTTGATCTATGGCCTATGGCTTATGGAAAGGAAAGCTTCTATGATCTTAGTATATATGCATGATTGGTTGAAATTTAAGAAAATAAATTTAAGGTATTACCTATTAGCACAATGTAGTTATAATTTGCCCCTTGTGAAGGCTGTGGTAAGCCACCCTTTTTGATGGATTGACAAAAAGGAAGAGAAAGGTATTCCAAAAGAAAGGGGGAGCAATACGTGATAGATTGCAATAACAAGATGGCATATTTACAAGATATTCCAAAAGAAAGGGGGAGCAATACGTGGTAGATTGCAATAACGAGATGGCATATTTACAAGCATATTTACAATTCCTATTGAAATAAGTTTTGTAAGTTTTGTCATCATCAAAAAGGGGGAGATTGTTGAATCAAGCCTCGATTTCGATGATAACAAAACAGTTTATTAGTGTTTAATATGTTTACTAAGTGTGCAGCAACTAAGCATTACGTTCTATAACTCAGTTGATCAAAGGAAGCTCCATAAACACTTTCTAACAGAAAGTGTCAACACCTTGTTATAAAGTGTCGACACCTTTGAGCCCAGAAGCTTCAATGATAAATCATTGATAGACTCAAATATCTCATCAATCTTAAATGGATAAAAGTGAACAAAGACCATATAAATCAATGGGAAGAATATCATGAAGGAAGAAAGGCGACTTAACGCTTAGATTACCAAAAAGATGATGGAACGCGTTCTGGTAAGATGTGTCGACACCCAGTACATAAGTGTCGACACCAAATGTCAGTAGATATCTACTGAAGGCTTTTGAAGACCAAGTGTCGATACCAGTATCGACACCAAATGTCAGTAGCTATCTACTGAAGACTTTTGAAGACCAAGTGTCGATACTGGACCAAGTATCGACACCAGTATCGACACCAAATGTCAGTAGCTATCTACTGAAGACTTTTGAAGACCAAGTGTTGACACTAGTATCGACACCAAATGTCAGTTGCCATATTAAGAAGACTTTTTAAGATTAAGTGTCGACACCAGTATCGACACCAAATGTCAGTGTTCAACTTCAGAAGTTTTTTAAGGGAAGTGTCGACACCTACATCAGCATCAAATGTCAGTAGCTGAAATCAGAACTCAATAGAAGGGAAGTGTCGACACCTACATTAGCACCAAATGTCAGTAGCTGAATTTGAAATTCTGAAGAAGGAAAGTGTCGACACCTATGTCAGCACCAAAAGTCAGTAGCCAAAGACGAACTTTTGATGAGGAAGTGTCGACACCTAGATCAGCTCCTGGAGACGGTTTTAAGCTAAGAACTGAAAGTTTGAAG
>BRYE01000019.1:6812500-6820000 GCA_030159115.1 Actinidia arguta var. hypoleuca
GCTAGTAACTGAGATCCCCGACAAAGATGTAAGTCTTAACGAATTTGTATGGGTCTTAGAAGCCTAGGAGTTTCGAGTTGGGATGATGGTGTCTGGTCCTTCATCGGGCATAACGGAAACATTCTTCATAGTAAGTTCTTTTTTATCCCTTGGTTATGTTAATTTTATGCATTATGTTGATATGCTATTTGATCTGACATATTGCACCTTGGTTGACAAGTTTTAGGGTTCAATAACCAGTCCTGAAAGAGCTCTAAGTATTGCACACACGCCATCAAAGAAGTAAACAATTATGGAAGGCATAGAGACAAGAAGACCCTTGTTCAATACGAGCCAGCGTACGGCCACCTCATTCCCCACTGAGCTGAGCAACTCAAAAAAGTCAAGCTCCCACCACAACGCATTCAAGAATGAACTCCACAATGTCGGAGAGCCAGCTCAAAAACACTAAGCGAGGAGCTTTACAAAAATGCCGCAATCGCCCGGGCTCTTGAGTTAGCTAAAGAGACTACTGACTCCAATTCCTCCAACTCAGTTGATCTTTATGGAAGTGAGGCAGAGGAAGAAGAGAAAGTTAAAGAAGGGGAAGAAGTCAACGAAAGAGAAGTAGCAGTTCCTGTCTTGGCTATGATTGCCCCTAATCCGACTGTAGTTGATCTCGTATTGGTGATCAGCTTGGACAAGGAAGTCGTTGATGTCGTATTCTCTCTAATTTTACCTACTGTTGGAGATGAGGTCGACCATTCCTTTATTAGAGGCAATGGTGCAGACTCGAACTCCAAAGTAGATATGCCTCTAAAGGTGAAGAACCTCGATGATGTCTTTGCCTCCAAAAGTCCAAACTTGTCATCGAGCCTTGGGTTCTTAAGCTAGCAACCACCAAGCTTGGGAGGCAGGTAACTACTGCTAATACATCCCAAGATCATGACACCTGTATGGCCTCTGCACAGGATGTCATGTTTTCTCAAGATATGGCTGACCTAGATACAGAAGACCTTATTGAAGCTGAGGATCTGATGGTGATGCAATATGTGCAGGTAAGAATCTCAGTTCGGTAGTCTTGCTTCCTTTGCCTTTGAACACAATAATTTTTTGTTCATGTTGTAGGACCTCCATAGAACAATGGCTAACTCCGAGCACTTGGAAAAACATTCCTTCGAGTTCAAGAAGGCTTAAAAGAATGCCAACTCTTTGGAGGGTGAACTGAAGAAGACCAAGGAGAAATTGGCTGCTGTGAGGTAAATTATGATGTTGCTGCGAGGTCCCAAGTTGAAATGGATGTTGCTCGAGACAAGATGAACAAGGCATTGCAAGATCTAATGAAGCTTCAATAGGTGGCCCAAGGTATACTCGCCTATGACTCTGCCAGGCTTCAGCGAGGAAGATTATGTGAATCAACTTGTAGAAGAGGGAGCTAAAGGCAAAGACGAGGTGGGGGAACTCGGGGTAGCAAACGAGCTCAGGACTAAAGCATGGGCAAGTGGATCCGAAGATGGAGGTTAGGACATCCCCCTGAAGTGTAAAGTGCTCTACTACATTCAAGGAGGGATGGTCATTTTTGAAAGTTTATAAATATTTTCTTTTTAATAGTTAAAAAACACTTGGTACATGTTTGTAAATATTTGTAAGTTTATGAAGTTCTTTTCTCTTTCTAGCTCGGTCTTACCTTTATTTCTGCCTTTGCGTGTTGAATGTTTTAGGACCTCTCTCGGTGCTTGGATATCTTGCAATTGCCTTAGCGAATATTTACTTTCTACATTGCCTCTTCTTAGGATAGTCCTAAGTTCGATTCTCAACCAGCTTGGAGACCAAGTCTTATCATGCCTTAGCGAATATTAGTTGTTTGCATGCTTATAGCATCGATATAGTTGTTCTCTTGACTTGTCTCAACTTGGTTGAACAAACTCGCACGCCTTAGCAAAAATTTTCTATTTTGCAAGTCTTTTGCTCTAAATGCTCTTAAGCTCGGTGCTCAGGTGGCTTGTCATTAAGTTATGTGCATGTCTTAGCGAATTTTTGTTGTTCTGCATGCAATAGTATAGAAGATGCTTTTTTTCAAAATTGTACACTTTAGGACATCTCATGCTTGTGCATTGAATAGGTCAGTGATTAGTCGTTTCGCTTCTTCAAATCTCAAGCTCATGCTTGACCAACTTAGTAGCAACTAGTCTCGCACTGTTTTAAGACATCTAAAGTTATCTACTTGAGCAGGTTAGTGATTGGTCACACTGCTTCAAGATCTCAAGCTCGTGCTTGAGCATTTCAGTGACTAGTCTCGTGCTTTTCGTTAGGACCACCTTAGCTCGTGCTTATGCAAATAAGGAACGCACCTCGGTTTAAATTCATTTTGAAAAGTTTTGTACAAAACATTTTCGCAAAATTATGGCATCAAAATATGAAACTTCAGTCGAGTTATGTACATTTTCAAAGTATTTAGAAAATTACAAGTCAAAAACTCATGAAATGATAGGTTGTTTACATAGTTAAAAATATCTATATTTATCAAATGTGGCAAACAGTGGATTGACAATCACAAATTCAATGTACTTTTATAAATACAAGCTCAATACAAAGAAGTTCCGTTTTAATGGTAGAATGTCTTTAAGTTGTTAGAGTTCCAAGGTTTGGGGGACTTGTTTGCCCTCGAGGTTGTCAAGATGATAAGCACCTTTGTTGACGAGCTTAGTTATTTTGTATGGACCATCCTAATTGGGATCAAGCTTCCCGTCCGTTGGTTCCTTAGTATTTCCAATAACTTTTCTCAAAATGAGTTCCCCGATAGAGAATTCTCTGTGTTGGACTTTTTGGTTGTACGTCTTCGTTAGTTGTTTTTGATAATTAGCCATTCATACTAGTGCGTTTCGTCTTTGTTTGTCGGCAAGGTCAAGGTCCCGAGCTAAGACTTCTTGATTGTTGTTGTTGTAAGCTATGGTTTGTATTGTGGGCAAACCGACAACTTTGAAGCCGAACGCCAAAAAATAAGGCATTTCATTTGTTTATTTCCGCAGTATGGTCGATAGGCCCAAAAAAATGCTTGTTAGTTCTTTGAGCCATTTGCCTTTGGCTTTTTCAAGCCTCTTTTTGATCATGTTCATGATGGATTTGTTGGTCGCTTTGGCTTGCCCATTGGACTGAGGGTAACTCGACGTTGAGTTATAGAATTCTATCTTTAGCTAGTCCAGCATGTATTTGACTTTTTGGCACACGGATTGTGTTCCATTGTCTAATACAAATGATTTGGCAATGTCGAACCTTGATAAGATATTTCGATGGATGAATCTAATTAAATCCAACTCTCAAATTTGGGCCAATGGTTCGACTTCCATTCCATTACTATCCAATTAGTGAAATCGTCTATGGTTGCAACAAAAAATTCTTGTTCCCCAGAGCTCAGGCCAAAACCCCCACAATATTCGTTCCCCATTAAGCAAAAAGCCATGTACTGGTGAGAGGAGTCAAGTCCATAGCTAGTTGATGAATGAGAGGAGAAAAGAGCTGACATTTTGTACATTTACGGATGTACAAATGGGCATCCTTTTCCATGTAAGGCCACCAATACCCCAAAGTCTGAGCTCGGTGGGTCGATAATCTTCCCCTAGAGTGCAGTCCGCATATGCTTTCATGAATTTTGAATAACATGTCTTTAACCAAGCTCGGGTGAACGCAAAGTACATAGGCCCCCGAATAGGATCTTTTTTAAAAGTCTCAGGAGATCCAAAATGGTGTTGCTTGTATTCAGAGCTTATGCTTGTCATGGCGTATAAATTCTATAATCAAATCCATCCAGCTCGATCTTAGCTCAATGTTGATTAAGACAGCTTCTTGACTTGTTTCATGATTGATAACCGAGGTCAAATCAACTGCGATGGTTCATCTAGTTTATCCTTCAAAAATCAATGACAAGCCTACTATTGTGTCTATGTGTGAATTTAAATCCCTTCCCACTTGCTCCATTTGGACTGCTCTGAATTTGGTAAGGGTCTTTATGATTGCCCAATACTTATCCATCTTGGCTCCTCGACCTTTAAATTTTCTAGTGACCTGGTTGACCACCAATTTTGAGTCACTAAAAATATGAAGCTCGAAAACCTTTAACTTGCTGGTAGACTGAAGTCTCATAATAAAAGTTTCATACTCAGCCTCATGTATTGTGGGAAATTTAGCCAAAGGTAGTGTTCAAATATTTCCTTTGGGACTTTTTAGATTACCACCTGCACCTACCCCTAGGCTGTTTTTAGTTGCAGAGCAATTCATTCAATCTCTTACAGAGCGTCAGAAGAGATCCGATACCTTTCGGTGCCTTGGTGTTGATAACGAACCAAACCACAAATGACTCAAACTAGAAGCTCCATATGGACCTTGTAGGGAACTTGTCAAACCATTTTAGCCCGAGGTCACCAAGGATAGATGGAAACACACTACACATGAGTGCCTTGAGGTGGTTCCAAAGTGCCATCACCTATCTGAAATGACTGATATGAGACCTCGGGTCTAACTTCCCATCGTATAGGGTAAACTTTAGGGGATTGAACTTCTATGGAGGGTCAATTTCCTTTATCTCAAGTGCAAAAGGGGTCTGGTACCTCTAGAGTTATTCTCATGGGGTGGACTTGCCAGTTCTTGTCGTTGATCTCTTCAGGATGATGGTTTTTACAACCAATGTTGTTCTGGCAAGCAGCTTTGCCCGCATATCCCCATCTTCTCAGCTTTACTTGGTTTTGAGGGCATGACAAAGATCCATGTTGGAGTGGGTTTGGATTGGTGATATCTTTTGCCGGTCCGTAGTCATAGTTTTTCTATCACTTTGGCTTTTGGCCTCAGTGTAGGAGTCAATTTGTTTCCCCTTCTTATCGCCCCGAGGTGGTTCTTCTCGTTTGGTGGACCTTACTTCGGACGGTCCTTCGCCATCCCTAGTGACTAGCTTTATTAGTTTGTTGGCCATTAGAACTTGTTTTATTTCTACTACTTGGGCCCTGACTGTCTTCTCCGCCTTCGGGGAGCAACTAACTTGACCTTTGCCCGGAAGGGCCCTTGGTTGCATTCTGAGCACGACAATAGTTTATTCCCTCTCTCACCCGTAGTTGTTGGCATGAGAGGGTGCCCTTTCAGGTTTAAAGACTGCCTCTTCTGCCTTTGGTGCTTTCGGATGTCATTAGAAATGCATTTTACAAATGTCTATGATTGATTTTCCACAAACAACGCCAATTGTGAGGGGATGAGTGCTGGAAATGGAAATAAAAAATCAAAGATAGACACATGCGGTGGCATATCAGTCGTTGATAGTGGTTTTCAGAGTCTGTTCGTAGCTGGGCTAAAATGCAACACAAGAACAATGAGAAAAGGTCGTCAAAGTTGTCCTGCAACGGCTCTTTAACAGTCAAGTTAGATGACTGAAGAAAGTAAGTATATGTAGAGAGAGAAAAAGAGTTTAAGTATTAGAGCATAAGAAATTGCATACCTTTGACATAATAAAGCTTGACCTTATATGACCTCGTTCAGCGTGTGTCTGGATGCATCAATTGTCATGTCACTAGACAAACTACAGCTTAGCACATATCAGGATGCTTTGACTACTGTGTCAGTGAGTAGGGGTTGACCCAACCATACCCCTAAAGTACGTCTAGTAGCTAGCATGTCGTGTCATTGGTGTCTCGATCTAGCTGTGGGGGCTCTCAAAGGAAACATCGTCATGCAAGTCCCCTTCTGGCTCCTGATGTGCCTTGGGATCGTCGCCGAGCGTTGTGTCTTGAAAACCTAGCATTTTTCTATGTTTTATCCAATGATCTAATAACTACAATATTAAATTAGGATATCACGATTTTGAGTAATATTGTAGGATCCAATATATAAAGAGATACAAACCAATCAACCAAGAAGCACATAAGATTTTTTACCGTAGAAACCCTTGAATGAGAGAAAAACTACATGTCCCCTTCTCTAGACAAAGATCATGCACTATAACTTAATGCTCAAACAGTTACAAGACTCTTATAATCAAAACCTGTCAACTCCATGGTGTAACAATTGTGTAAATCTAGCTCGTATCCACGATTTACCGTGTCTATGCTTGATCACCATTCAAATCCCCTTAGAATGGATTTCAGTCTTGAACTCCATTAAGAATCTTGATTTCTTCAATATAGTTGAAGAAGATTTGTGCTAAGATTTATTTCTAACCTCTCTAAAAGGTAGGAAGTATTTCTCTCTAAGAATATTTAATATGATGGCTTAAATCTAGATTTTGGGAAGAGTGTTGGGCTTTTTAAAGGAGTAGAAAACCTAAAAATGCAATTTCTAACGTTGTTGTATCGCGCGTCTCGCTCCTGCGAGGATCCCGCAAACTCTGTGACAATTTGTAAGTTCTCAACTTTTTCCATTGACATCCTGCTACATCTTGCGAAGTATCTGTGACATCCCGCGAAGTACCCGCGAGCTCTCTATGAAATTTTTTGCTCTCGGTATTTTCCATCGAGATCCTTCGACATCTCTCGATCTACCCGCGAGATATTTGAAACATTCCAGCACACTGTGTTTGTCCTTAAGATTCCTCAAAATCCATCAGCATCCCTCGAAGTTCCCAAAATCATCTAGAATGTATCATACATGTCTTTCTTAGCACGAGTTTGCATGAATATGCTTGAAACCTTTTTGAATGCTTGACAAACATCTTCAAATGCTTGTGATTGATAACTCAAATCCCCAATTTACATAAAAGAAACCAGGTCACGAATATTTGCCAATTATATAACTTTTCAATCTTCCCCTTTGGCAATTTCGTGACTAAAATCCTATACTACGACTCATTACATCATTACATGGAAATAAAAGCAAAACATGAAAACCTATCATAAGCACTCAACTTCATTCCTGAAAACCTATCACAAGCACTTAGCTTCATTCCTGCACTTATGACAAACACAAACCAATCCAATAATTAAGTGCATAGGTATCAAAGTTAAGCCGACTAGGTATCAAAGCTAGGCATCATGCATCATGGTATCCATGCGAATCAGAAGCAAGGCAAAAGCAACATATAAATACTCTCCCTTTTTGGAACAAATTGACAAAGGAAGCATGGGGTACACCCAACATATATAAATCCAAAAACCACAAAGAAAAGGAGAAAAATCCAAATGACTAACATACATAGATACCCAAAACGATTGAGAAAACAATATCAAAAATCCAATTATAGTAAACAAGAATAAACAGTCAACCATCTAAAATCCATACACCAATATTCAACTTATATCCACAAGCCAATATATACATCTAACTATTAACAAACCAAGAAACCAAAAGGACCAAACAAAAACTAAAATAGTCCAGCTCCCATAAAACCAAATCACATTACCAACGACGAATGCTGGTGATAAAGTCATTCACCTCCGTGATAAACTCCATGTGTCGGCAAGATAAGGCTAAGAGCGTGTCATGGATGGCAACAATGTCATGGGCCTGACGCTTCACAATGAGATCAACCCGCTCATGCACCAAACC
>BRYE01000019.1:6827500-6837500 GCA_030159115.1 Actinidia arguta var. hypoleuca
AACACGTTCATCTATTGACTTAAGAAAAACCCTCATTTTAGCTTTTCAATAGGGATAGTTTGTCCCATCAAGCAAGGGAGGTCGAGTTGTAGAACTACCTTCCTTTGGCAAATCTATAGACATAGGCAATTAGAATCTTACTCTTTTAAAAATAAATTTTTTGTTTAGTGTCCCGCTTTGATACCAATTGAAAAATCTAACCTTTGTCTATGTTTTATCCAAGAATCTAAAAACTACAATATTAAATCAGGATATCACAACTTTGAGCAATATTATAAGATCCAAGACATAAAAAGAAATAAACTAATCAACCAAGAAGCACATAAATTTTTTACTGTAAAAATCCTTAAATGGAAGAAAAAATTACATGTCCCCTTCTCTAGACAAAGATCATGCACTATAACTCAATATATAAACAGTTACAAGACTCTTACAATCAAAATCTATCAACTCCATAATTTAATGATTGTGTAGATCTAGCTTGTATCCACGATTCACCATCTCCGTGCTTTATTCTTTTAGAACGGATTTCAGCCTTGAACTCCATCAAGAATCTTGATTTATTCAATATAGTTGAAGAAGATTTGTGTTAAGATCTATTTCTGAGTTCTCTAAAAGGTAAGAAGTACTTCTCTCTAAGAGTATTTAATATGATGACTTAGATCCAGATTTTGGGAATAGTGCTTGGCATTTTATAGGAGCAAAAAATCCTAAAAATGCAATTTTCGATGTTGCTGTATTTTGTGTCTCGCTTTCGCGAGGATCCCGCGAACTCTGTGATAATTTTTGAGCTCTCGAGCTGTCAGCTTTTTTCATCGACATCCCACAACATCCCGCGAAGTACCCGCGAGCTCTCTATGAAATTTTTAGCTCTCGGTATTTTCCCTCGACATCCCTCGAACTACCCGTGAGCTCTTCGAAACATTCTAGCACATTGTATTTGTCATCGAGATCCTTGAAATCCATCGGCGTCCCTCGAAGTTCCCAAAATCATCTAGAATGTATCATACGATTCTCTCTTAGCACGAGCTTGCATGAATATACTTGAAACCTTTCTGAATACTTGAAAAACATCTTTGAATGCTTGTGGTTGATAATTCAAATCCCAACTTACATAAAAGAAGACATGTCACGAATATTTGCCAATTACATAACCTTTCACGTCTCGACCGCGTCGAACTTACTATAGAGCGACAGTCTGGCAGCAGTGCTTCTCCTAGCTCGGCCGGAGCTAGTACTTGGTATTTTGGCTCCTCACATGTACACAACATGCATAATCAACTTACGCCTTTATAAGAGAAACCAAGTTATGATCCTCCTTCCCCCTCATCCTCATTTAAATCTGTTCTGCATTTTCATTCTGGTTTTTAGAGGGTGTTTGATATAGCTGAATTTCTGTTAAAATTGCTTAATAAAAAGTAGAAGTTGAAAAAATTAAAAATAGTGCTTTCAAGAATTAGCTCTTTTTCAGCTTTTCTGAGTTATTTTTGGACCATAAATAGAACAAAAGATGTGTCAAAGACTCTGACACAATTTTTAAGACGTAAAAATGTAGAAGATATTTCTTTTAAACTGTGCCAAACATCCCCTTAATAATTATCATTTCATGAGAGCTATGGTTTTTAATAATTGTAAAGCATCATTTGATTGTGCTTTACTATAAACTTGCATTTACTCGTCCAACTGTTAAAAATTATTAAATTAGCTTCAAATTATGACAAGCTCAAGCTTGTATATATGTTCACAAGGGTTGATATCTGATCCATTTTTGATTTCATGTCTAACTTAACAAGCCATTCGTTTCTAGAAATTTGGGTTCGGAATCTGCAACCTCTACCTGTCTGTAGCTCTTCTTTCTTTCTTGTCTGAGTTCTAAAAAAATAAGAAACTTATTGTTGGATTAGATTATATATATTGATGTGGAATAATTCGAACAAGTCCTGAATCATAAGACGTTCCGAGCAAGGTACGTCGCCCAACATCTCCAAACTCACCTTTCAGGTCGCCCCATAATGTTAACAAGTTGAGCTCCATTCCATTTACATATTCCCTCCATATCGCCATAGGGCGAGATGATCTACCTCGCCCAAGGCAGAGACGTCTTCCCAAAGACTTCTCCGTGAGGACTCCATCTCCATTAGAGGTCTGCTATCACCACTATTGTACCTGATTAAAGTCCATCTCCATAAAGAGTTCTACCTCTACAAGAGAACTATCTCCAATAGACTCCAACTCAACAACAACGCCTATAATCACGGATGGATCACCAGTTGGCAGCCTCCTGATTAATCTCCAGATTTGATTGGGATATTCTCCCATACTTATCCTCCCGAGGAATTCGCCATACTACACCGACACGGCTCAGTTCTCCCGTCTATATAAAGGCCGCTCCCCCATAATCAAAAAGGTACGCTCAACACAGGCACCACACACACTTATTGTCGTGCTCTCCATACTGCCTTATTTTTTGGTCGCCTTGGTCTGATTCTTACGCCGGAGGGATTTTGAGAGGCCTCACCTCGGCCGATTACTTTTGCTCATTGTTGTGCAGGTCGCCTAGCTTTAGCCGAGGTCTAGTGCCGAGGCCGAGGAGCAATTCTGACTGTTGGTTGCTCACCCAGATTTTTACCACAACAGTTTGGCGCCGTCTGTGGGAACGATAGTTATCTTGTTCCTATGCACCTGCGTAGCCGATTATTATCCAGACCAAGCACTAGCAGCCCTTTGGATAACAGAGCAAGTCCAATGGCCAACACTAGCCAAGCTCCAGATCTAGAGGGCCTTCATCATGAGATACGTGGGATGGCCGAACAGATGAGAATCATGAATGAAAATAATGCCCTCCTTATACAGCATTTCACCATGAATAATCAACCACCACCTCCTTTGGCTCCTCGTCGCTCTCACCTATCAGGGAATGTATCCCAAAGTCAGCATAGCACCGGAAGAGACAGACGCCGTCTCTCTCCTAGCCCTCACCCTCAACGAGAGAGAAGCCCAAGAAGCCCATCATCAGGGTCATCATCCAGCAAAACGCCAGGGCAGGAAAATGGAGTAAGGCGGGGCAGATCCTCTCGTTAGGTCCAACAAGAACAAGATATATCCACTTCCCAGAAAATTAGGGACCTGGACGCTCGCCTAGACGCCATCAACACGGGGACCGGTGCCCCAATAACTGTAGACGCTTTGATCAGGCAAACTGAACCACCTTTTACCCAAAGGATAATGAGAGCCAAGGTGTCATCCAGGTTCAAACTGCCTGCTCAGCTCGGGATCTATGAAGGAAAAACGGATCTTATGGATCACCTGAATTCTTACAAAAATCTGATGCATCTCCAGGGTTACTCGGACGATGTCATGTGTAAAGCTTTTTCTGCTACACTAAAGGGGACAGCGAGATCGTGGTTCCGAAAGTTGACTCCCGGAACCATAGATTCATTTGGTGAACTGGGTAGACTTTTCGTCGCTAATTTCATAAGCTGCAAGGTCAGGCAGAAGAACGCATCCCATCTTTTCACCATCCACCAGAAGGAAATGGAGAACTTGAAAGATTATGTGAAGCGATTTAACCAGGCCATATTAGAAGTTGAAGACCCCAGTGACAAGGTGGTCGTCATGGCGATGATGGAGGGACTTCGCCCAGATCCCTTATTCGATTCTCTATCCAAGAACGTTCCGGAGACATTGTCCGTCCTTCAAAGTAAAGCCGATAAATATATTGCCGCGGAGGAATTGGCGGAAGCCAAACGGAGGCGAAGAGGAAAGGAGGACCATAAGAGGAAAGAACCTGATACAAGGCGATCTGATTATAGGGACGATGAACGGAGGAGCAAGAAGCCTAATCGGGACTCGAGGCGAGCCAATGACAGGCGACCTCGTACTCCACCTCACCGCACGGAGCTGGTGTTACTTCCGCTTAATGTTCCAATTGCCCAAGTCCTCGCAGAAATCAAGCATGAAGAGTTCATCAAGTGGCCCTCGAAAATCAAGACTAATCCCTAGAAGAGAAACAAAAACAAATTTTGCGAGTTTCACCGAGATCATGGCCATAATACCGAAGACTGCTTTCATCTAAAAGAGCAAATAGCCGACCTCATCAAAAGAGGGTATCTGAGAAAATACGTCGGAGATCGCCCTTCCCCCAATTCACTGGAAAGAAGGTACGGCGACAATCGACCTACTGCTGGAGACCTTCAGGTGATACACGGTGGGTTTGGATCCGGAGGAAGCTCGAATTCATCCAGAAAGAGGCACGCCAGAAGTGCATACATGCTGTCCGCAGAAGTTTACAACCTCTCCTCGCCAATGGCCGATGTTCACCCACCAATTACCTTCAACAATGATAACCTAAAAGGCCTGCACCTGCCTCATGACGACGCCCTGGTCGTCTCAGGCATCATCGCCAATTTTACCGTTCAAAGAATCTTGGTCGATAATGGGAGCTCGGCTGACATTCTGTTCATCTCCGCATTCGAAAAAATGAAGATAGGGCTCGACAAATTGCAGCCCTTTATGACACCTTTGGTGGGATTTGGAGGAAATCTGACTCATCCACTGGGATGGGTTAAGTTGCCGATTACTTTGGGGACAGAACCTCGCCAAACTACCGTTTGGCAGGACTTCATCGTAGTTGATGGCCCTTCACCCTACAATGCCATTTTAGGTCGCCCAACTCTAGGCGGAATTAGGGCGATCACCTCAACCTACCACCTAAAGATGAAGTTCCCCACTTCGGAAGAGTGGGTGAAGTACGGGGCGACCAGAAAGTGGCCAGACAATGTTTCATTTCGGCTATGAAGATCGAGACCCCCCAAGTACGGAATACCCAATAGCAATTACCGATCAACGATGGCGAGATGGAATCTATGAGAGACGAGGTGGAACAGGTGGTCTTGATGGATCCTCGAGAAACCAAAAACACTAAGCCCCTTGAAGAAACTACCCCAATTTTCATTCATCCGGAATATCCTGATCGCCACGTTATGATCGGAACAGAACTTGTCGAAGAACAGCGCAGTGCTTTAGTGGAATTCTTAAAAAGAAACTTCGACGTTTTTGCTTGGTCCCAAGGCGACGTCCCGGGGATAGACCCCCAGGTCGCCATGCATAAATTACAGATTAATCTGGCTAATCTTCCAGTTCTCCATAAGAGAAGAAAATTCGCCCCCGAGCGGCTACGGGTTATTGACGAGGAGGTCGCCAAACTCATCAGAGCTAAAGTTATCAAGGAAGCCCACTACCCGGAATGGTTAGCCAATGTCGTCGTCACCCCCCAAAAGGGAGGGAAGTGGAAAGTATGCGTGGACTATACTGATCTCAACAAAGCCTGTCCAAAAGACAATTTTCCACTGCCAAAAATTGATTTAATAGTCGACGCCACATCTAAGCACGAGCTTCTTAGCTTCATGGATGCCTTTTCCGGATATCACCAGATCAAGATGTTTCCCCCCGACGTAGAAAAAACTTCATTTATCACGGAACGAGGATTGTATTGCTACAAGGTCATGCCATTTGGTCTCAAAAATGCTAGGGCTACTTACCAAAGATTGGTGAACAAGATGTTCAAAGAGCTAATTGGAAAGACAGTGGAAGTATATATAGACGACATGCTCGTTAAAAGCCTCAAAGCAGCAAGGCACGTCGCCCATCTTGAAGAAGCTTTCAACATTCTGAGGACACACAGGATGATGTTAAATCCTTCCAAATGCATCTCTGGCATGTCATCCGGGAAATTCTTAGGGTTCTTGGTAACCAAACGTGGAATTAAAGCTAATCTGGACCAAATTCAAGCTCTGCTTGGGATGAGCTCGCCCAGAAATATCCGTGAAGTCCAGTAGTTAACTGGGCGGGTTACCGCCCTCAACCGATTTGTTTCCAAATCGGCGGACAGATGTTTACCGTTCTTCAAAATCTTAAGAAAAAATCAAAATTTCCAGTGGACAGAAGAATCGAAGGAAGCTTTTCAAAAGCTCAAAAAGTATTTGGGGTCACCTCCTCTGCTTGTGGTTTCGACCACGGGGGAAGAATTGTTCATATACCTCGCCGTTTCGCCCACAGTAGTAAGTGTCGTGCTCATCCGAGAAGAGGACCATGTCCAAAAACTGATTTACTATGTTAGTAAGGTCCTGATGGGTGCTGAGAACAGATACATAATGATTGAAAAGCTCGCCTACGTCCTCCTAATCGCCGCCAGAAAACTTCGCCATTATTTTCAAGCCCATCCTATTTTCAAGCCCAACCGTTGAAACAAGTTCTTCAACGACCAGATACCTCGGGGAGACTCCTGAAATGGTCCATTGAGTTGAGCGAATTCCATATTAACTACAAACCGAGAACGGCAATAAAAGCCTAGGCTTTAGCCGACTTCGTGGCAGAATCTACTCGCGAACCCGATCCAGGATTCTCGGAGGCAGAGATTCGTGACTTGGGAAAGGACCTCGAAAGCTCAGAGAACAGTCTCGATAGCTCGGAGGAAACGCTTGACAAATGGAAATTGTTTGTAGATGGGTCTTCCAATCAACACGGATGTGATACAGGGCTTGTTCTCCAAACTCCGGCAGGTGAATAGATGGAATACGCTATACGGATTGGGTTTAAAGTCACCAACAATGAAGCTGAGTACGAAGCCCTCCTCGCCGGATTACGGGTCGCCACAAGATTGGGAGTTCAGTCGATTGAAGCCTACAGTGATTCTCAATTAGTGGCCAACCAAGTTCAGGGAGATTACCTCGCCAGGGACATACGGATGGCAGCTTATTTGGATGAAGTCAAATGCTTAACTCAGAAAATCAAAAAGTTCACCATTCAACAGATCCCCAGAGAAGAAAACAGAAAAGCAGATGCCCTAGCCAATCTCGCTTCAACTTTTGATTTTATATCAGACAGAAGTATACCTTTGGAATTCTTGTCCAAACCAAGCATTGAGGTCGCCAAACCCATCTGTACAACAGAAACAAACCCGACCTGGATGGATGAGATCGTCGCCTACCTTTGGAGCGGTACACTACCAGCGGACAAACTCCAAGCTCGCCGAATTCACCATAAATCTGCAAGATTCTGCCTACTTCATGGAATTTTATATAAACGGTCCTTCTCTGGTCCCCTCCTAAGATGTCTCCGACCTGAGGAAGCCAATTATGTGATGAGGGAAATTCACGAAGGCATTTGCGAAAATCATTCGGGGGCGAGGTCGCTGGTACGAAAGACGATTCGCCAAGGCTACTTCTGGTCCCAAATGGGACAGGATGCAACAAAATACACCAGGGAGTGTGACAAATGCCAGAGGTTCGCTCCATCCAATCACCTTCCCCATACTGAGATGGTGCCGATTGCTAGCCCATGGCCATTCGCCCAATGGGGAATCGACATACTATGGCCTTTGCCTCAAGCTCCATTACAGAGGAAGTTCTTAATCGTAGCTATTGATTACTTCACAAAGTGGGTAGAAGCTGAACCGTTAGCCAGAATCACCGAAAAAAATACGAAGAATTTTGTGTGGAAGGGTATCATCTGCCGGTTTGGGATTTCCAAAGTTCTCATCTCAGATAATGCCCGACAATTCGACAATGATGGATTCAGGCAATTCTGCTCGGACCTCGCCATATCACATCATTTCTCCTCGCCTGGTCACCCTCAAGCCAACGGCCAAGTAGAGGTCACCAACAGAACCATCCTAAGAAATTTAAAAACGAGATTGGAGAAATCCAAAGGAGAATGGGTGGAAGACTTGCCGAGCATATTATGGGCCTATCATACGACTAGCAGAATTCCTACTAGTGAAACGCCTTATTCCATGGTTTACGGAACTGAATCAGTAATACCTATCGAAATCGGAATGCCGAGTTTCAGAACTTCAAACTTTGACAAGGATAGCAATGAAGGCAAGCTGAGACTCAACCTTGACCTCCTTGATGAAAAACGGGAACAAGCGGGCATACGCCAAGCGGCTTATAAGCATCAGGTCGCCAAATATTTCAACCAGAGAGTCAAACACAGATCATTCTTACCTGGCGACCTAGTTCTGTAGAAAGTTACCCTATCAACCAAAGAGCCAAATACTAAGAAATTAGGACCAACATTGGAAGGCCCTTACAAGGTCGTCAAGGTAACTAGACCAGAAACTTATTGGCTGGAAGACATGAACGGAAAAGCACTCCCCCATCCTTGGAACGCTGAGCATTTAACAACTCCCTTGGGCAAAATACTTGTAAATCCTAGATTTTATTCCGAGTAATAAAACTTCTCCAATTTATTTCAATAACAAAGTGCAGGATGGAGGTTGCCTAATCAAGATCGCCAGTTCATTGAAAAATGACGGAGGCATCTTGGTCGCCTATTCAAGATCGCCAGTTCATCAAAAGATGACTTGAGGTATCTTGGTCGCCTATTCAAGATCGCCAGTTCATTAAAAAATGACGGAGGCATCTTGCCTATTCAAGATCGCCAGTTCATTGAAAAATGACGGAGGCATCTTGGTCGCCTAATCAAGATCGCCAGTTCATTGAAAAATGACGGAGGCATCTTGGTCGCCTAATCAAGATCGCCAGTTCATTGAAAAATGACGGAGGCATCTTGGTCGCCTAATCAAGATTGCCAGTTCATCAAAAGATGACTGAGGTATCTTGGTCGCCTATTCAAGATCGCCAATTCATTGAAAAATGACGCAGGCATCTTGGTCGCCTAATCAAGATCGCCAGTTCATTGAAAAATGACGGAGGCATCTTGGTCGCCTAATCAAGATTGTCAATTCATCAAAAGATGACTGAAGCATCTTGGTCGCCTAATCAAGATTGCCAGTTCGTCGAAAGATGACGGAGGCATCTTGGTCGCCTAATTTAAAAGTTGTCAGGTCATTGGAAAATGACCTCTCCTATCCTAATTCGCCATTAATCAAAGAATTATGTAAGGACACACAAATTAAAGTATTGAACGTCGCCAAAATATATTCATTCAAAATTGCTGAGGAGAAAATCAACATTTATATTCAAATATAATCCAAGTGTACATTTTACATTTATGGAAAAGGGGGAGGGTTGTCATCGCCTTGAGTATCTGCATCACCCGGAGGATTCGCATCTCCTTTTTCAACCGTTTCTTCCTCGCCCCCTTCCCCTTCTTCTTCATCCTCCAAGGCAAGCAGGTCGAGATCAAGACGCATCTCCTCCAAGTCTATGGCCAGGTCGGGATGGTGGTGGCGAATCTGACGTTTGCAGAAATCAAACCCTTCGTCAAAATACTTCGAGGATGAGCTTTCGACAGCCTCGGAGAAATCCGACGAGGATTTAAATTCCTCAACAGCTAGCTTTCCTGCATGCTCCACTCTCTCCCTCAAGTCTTTAACCAAAAGCCCTGCCTTTGTCAGACTATCGGAGAAGGTGTCCCTTTTAGCCTTAAGTTTGGCGAACTCGTCGTCGACCTGCTATTCCCAAGCTCGCACCTCGGCCAGTTGCTGCTCCAGATCGGCGGACAACTTCTGAATGCGAGAAACTTCAGTATCCAAAGAGGCAGCTCACCCCTGTTGAAGGCTTGCTTCCTCAACGGTCTCCCTGCTCTTCACTGCCAGAGAAGACCCGAACACAAGCGCCTGCTACAAACAAATCTAATTAGTTCAAAACGATCAAATTTAACAAGGATAAAACGAATAGAAGTTAGTATCAAAATAATACCTGGCCGAGAGCTTGAAAAAATTTCGAGGCAGTCTGGTCCAAAGAAAGCTGCCCCACCTTCTCTTGATCCGTAGGAGGGATTACCCTTCGAAGGATCTTCTCGGCCACCGAAGGGCTCCCCAAAATGGAGGCCCTCGGACCAAGAGCTGTACCCAACGAGGGCAAGCTTCCCTCCCCGAGACTAGAAAAAGGGGCCACTGGATGGCGTGCTGGACCAGACTTCTTTTTTGGTTCAGGGACGGGGGCTTGCTCTTTGCCTTTGGAATCATCCCCAGACTTCGCCTTCTTGCTCGGCGAGGTGGGAGGTTCATCCACCAGGCGCTTCTCGCCAATAA
>BRYE01000019.1:6862500-6867500 GCA_030159115.1 Actinidia arguta var. hypoleuca
TCAATCGTCTGTTAGCAAGATTGACTGTCCATCCACGACGTCAGCTGAATAATGGTTGTAATACCATATATATTTTTCTTGTTAACAAAGTTACTATATACTCTACAAGAATGTTGATTGATATAACTATAACCATATTCGAATAAAATTAGCATTGTGTGTGCGTGTGTTTTGGGATTGGGGAGGGGGAGAGGTGACATGTGACATTATATTTTCCACTACAACATGTGATTGAATAGAGGATATGATTGGATGGCAGGCTTGCTTAGATTACATCTTAATATGAGTTTATCTACCGTCCTTTATTTGGCATTTAGCTTATGTTTGGGTTTATAGTGTTGAAAAAAATTACTTAGCAAACAGAGCATTCTAAAGAATAATTTTTATTGATCACAATAATATGTAATAATTTGAATTTATAAAAAATAAATATAAAAACAAAATTGAAAGAGATACAAACAGATTTAGGCCAAGTCCTGCAATTGCAGTCTCCTTAAGAAAGATTCGTCGCCTACCGAGGGTGTTGTAGACTTTGTCGGCGTCTTTCTCACAGGATAAAACAGCTAGACTATGTACGTTAGAACACTACCGAGGTAAGTCTTGGTGAACTTGAACCTACGTTTGTCTCTATCTAAAAAAAAAAATCAGAACTCTTTAATCTGTATAAACTTTACGTACGTTTAATCAAAAGATTTGATTCTCTTTTTGTAGAGGAAAAAAGGATAGAGCCCTTTTCAAAGAAGACTCATTTTCCTAGTTGGACTTTAATGGGAGAAGTTTATCTTTAAAGGAGTTTCTAATTTATCTTTACAAGTGAGAGACTTATCAACACACAACTTTATTAATACCAAAATTCCAATTGTTCCCCCATGAATAAAATTGGCAGACAAATCGACACTGAATGACCTGAGAAAGAGAGACAACATATAATTTCTACATAGGATAGGTAACTTTTGGCCTTGAAACTGCCCTTGTGAGAGCCTATCGAATTTGTTGGCAGACCAATGGGCGGGCCCGCCTTGAACTGTGCCACCGCTAGTATAAATTGAGATAATAGACATCACATAGGAACTTTTCTAATGTAGTTTAGTTCTCACTGTTGTGTCCATTTTGGCCATAAAACACTCTTCCTTGTTCTATAAGTATTTTCTCAAGAATTTTGCCTTCCTAAATTCTCAAAGAAGCGTGTCGACTTTATACTCACATATGTGACTTCTTATATACAAATATTTCACTATATCCAGCTTGGCGCACTAATGTAAAGAGTCATTAAAAACTAATGCTTAACCTTATCCATAATCACTGTGCGTCATATATGCAAGAGTTATTCAACTCCATAGTAATTATCTTAGATATACGCAAGTAGGTTGTCCCATTGAATCTAGATATTGGGATCTCTAGTCAACTAGGTTTTCCTTCATGATATCTTTCTCTTTCATAAGCTTTAAACCCATTCCTTTCGATACTTGATCAACTAGCTCTCGGGTTAATCATTTGGTAAACGGATCAGCAATATTGTCTTTTGACATCACGTAGTCAATAGCGATAACCCAACTTGAGAGTAATTGTCTAACGGTATTATATTTATGACTAATATGTCTAAACTTACCATTACACATATTACTCTATGCCCTACCAATCACAATTGACGATTGGTAATTGCAGACATAAGTTTCGATCAACTCGGAATATCTTTCAGAAACTAGCACAGCCACTCAGCTTATTTAGTCACCTTATCTAGAGCAATGAACTCTGATTCCATCATAGAACGTGCAACGCACGTCTGTTTGGAAGATTTCCAAGACACTGTTGCACCACCTAGCATGAAGACATATCCACTCGTGGATTTCGAGTCATTCATATCTAATATCTAGTTTGCACATCGCAATACCCTTTTAGTACCGCTGATGCAGTCCAAAATTATGAGTATATCTTAAATAGCGTAGCAACCTTACTGTCGCCTTTTAGTTATCACTTTCTGGATTACTCGTGTACCTACTTAGTCTGCTTATTGAGTAGGCTATATTGAGCCTTGTACATCAAACTCTCAATTATACGAGAATACTTCAACTGTGATATGCTCTCCCTCCATTCTTAGATAGGTGGAGATTTACATCTACAAGAGTCCTTGCGAATCAAATTTATTGAATTCACTATGATCTATAATTAATTTATCTTTTAGTCACCCAAAAAAATTATTTTATTTTGATAAACAATTTATCGAAATGACCAGATCCAGATTTCAATGACTAAATGAATGAATTATCTCATAAGTCATATAATCTCTCTACTAAAATCACATCTACAAGGCCCATATCTATCATGTCAAACTTCAAGTTCAATATGTTCTTGGTAGATCGGATAACCTTATCGTTACTATATATCATGTCATCAACGTAAAGACACAAATTGACCTATCATTCGTCTGTGTCCTTGACATATATACATTTTTCACATTCGTTGATTTTGAAGCAATTAGACAATACAACATTGCCAAATTTCTCATGTCATTATTTTGATGCTTGCTTGAGACCATACAAAAATTTAACAAGTCTACAGACTTTACCTTCCTTGCCAAGTGCAGAAAAATTCTTAGGTTATTCCATGTAGATTTCTTTATCTAAATGTCCATTCAAGAAAGTTGTCTTTACATTTATTTGATGTATCTTGAGATTTTACAAAGTTGTGATCGCAATTATCATTCTAATGGATGTAATTTTCGAGATTGATGAGTAAGTATCAAAGTAATCTAGACCTTCTTTTTGTTTGTATCATTTGATAACAAGCTTAGCTTTGTACTTATTAATTGACCCATCTGCTTTCATCTTCTTTTTGAAAATTTATTTGTAGCCCATAGCAAATCCACCGATTCTCACGCATAGTTTGCAAAATGGAGTCAACCTCACTTTTAATAGCCTCTTTTCACAATGAACTTTCGGGACAGCTCACTGCTTCCTTATATGTCCGAGGCTCATTTTCTAACTATAAGTTAGGAAGTTTGGACCAAAAAATATTGATGTTCTCTTGCTACGTCTTAATTCTGTTTCAAATTCATCTTTTTTGTCTCAATTGCTATCATTAGCAGGATGTAGAGTCCATTTCACTGAACTAGACTCACCAATATATCTATATGTAATATGTGTTCGAAGAACGACGCATTCTTAAACTCCATGTAGGTATTTTTGTGAATATTTGATATTACAAACTACATAAGAAATCGATATGTACTACTATTTTGTGCACAATCGATGAACACATAATCAACGATTTTTAGACCTACCTTCTCCTTATTGGGAGAAGGTATGGCCACCTTCGCAAGACCTCCCCCACGTCCACAATAAGTTATAGGTAGGACTCCTACCCTTAAACAACTCATATAGGATTTTGTCCAATTTCAAGGCACTATATTCAAGAGATATAGTTGGCGGTGAGAATCACTTCACCCCATATATTTTGAGACAATCCAGAACTTACCAACATAGTATTCATCATATCTTTTAAGGTATGATTCTTGCGTTCAGTAGTTTTATTCTGCTGAGTAGAATAAGATGCAGTGATTTGATAGATAATTATGTGTTTGCCATAGAATCCACCAAACGATGATTCATATTCACCACCTTGATCATTTCGCACAACCTTAATCTTCTTGTTAAGTTGGTTTTCAACCTCATTCTTATAAAGAATGAATTTGTCCAAATTTTTATCCTTGCTCTTTAGCAAGTACACACAATAGTATTTCATATAATTGTCACTAAAAGTAATGAAATACTTATTTGTATTGAGTGTTTAAACATACTTCAAACCACACATATCATTGTGGATTAAAATAAATGGTTCGGTACTTCTTTCAACCAAGTGAAACAAAGACCATGTTAACTTTGCTTCAACACAAGTCTCACACTTGTGAATTTCATCTTTTGCTTCAACACAAATCACCATAGGTCGTATGTCTGAGCTGAGTGAACAAGCCTTCCACTGGCCGATCACTTCAAACCGACCACATAACTAACCTAGTCAAGCCATCCTCTGACAGACTATTAATAACGAGTACATAATGTACTCTCCCGAGCAAATCAAATAATACCCGAGCAGCGTCACGACTAAAGCTGGGTAGACTACTCCATATGCTGATCATTTTATTCCACAAAGGTCAGTTGTTCACGATTGCCTAAGGTCATAGTCTCTCAACTCAATAATAATTGTTCAAGGTCAAGCCGTGCACAGCTGACTCAGGGCCAAAATCATAAATTTTAAAAATAAGGGAAAATTATAATTTTTAGAAATTTGTGATTAATTTGTAATTTTTTCTAAAATATAGACAAAGCTCAAGGTTAAAATCTATAATTATAAAATCTGGTAGACCTTTGTTATTTCTCAAAACTTTAGGTCATTCTGTAATTTTTTAAAAATTTAATTAAAATTGGAATTGTCACTTGCAGAGACCACCACATAACCACTTTGGTAATATGATAGCAACCATATTAATTCAATGGTGTAGATGACCCTATCTCATGTTTGAGATATATAAACATCTCTTTTTTTACGTCCACATAAAATATGTAAATATTCAAAATAACTCAAGTGAAAATATTTTCAATATCCATACTATAGAAATGCTTCCTTTACCAAAAATGGTCTAATACCCGCTATACTAAGTGTGGTTCCTATGGCAACACCCTTAGCGGAGATTGACCTTTGAAACCTAATTGGTATGTACAGGCAACTCCCAATTGGTTGAGGAAAACCGTCAACCGGTCTAACATGAACAGAGGCCTCAAACCGCCTTGTTCAACAAAGGTCAGCCGGGAACGACTGCCTAAGGCCGTAGCTTCTCAACTCCGATCAAAGTCAAACAGTGCAGTTAAAAATCATAACTTCTAAGAATTTGGGGTAAAATTATAATTTTTCTAAAAATTTGGATACAACTGTAATTTTTCAAAATATATGATAAAATTATAATTTCTAAAATCTGGGTTAAACTATAATTTCCAAAAGCTGGG
>BRYE01000019.1:6880000-6882500 GCA_030159115.1 Actinidia arguta var. hypoleuca
AGAAGTAGGAGTGTGCATGGGTCGGGTTGGGTCGGTTCTACAATAGACCCAAAACCGACCCGACCTGATCGGTTCTTTATTTTTGTACCTAGAACCAACCCGATCGTCCAAAGGAACAAAACTGAACCAACCTGAGTGAGATCGGTTCGATTTGGTTCAGTTCTCGGATCTATATCTATCGGGTTGGGTCGGGTCAGATCGGGTCTATCGATTTATTTAAAGTTTTGTAAAAAAAATAAGATGACACTAAAAAATATATATAACCCCTACACAGTAACACATTATTTAAAATAATATAAACCAACATCCAACATACAAAAGTCTCCAATGAGTGCACTATATGCCTATATGATCGGGTCTAGACTTCGGCTCTCATGTTGGGTCGGGTCGGGTCTCGGTCCAAAAATAGTATAAACTCGAGAACCGAACCCAAAGTCTACGGGTCTACAATTTTTAGATCCAGAACCTAACCATGAGCATGGTAGAACCGAACCAACCCGATCTCATCCCAATGAGGTCGGGTTGGTTAATGAGATCGGGTTAGTTCGATTCTTGGGTCTCTCGGGTCTTTTGTGCACTCCTAGTAGGACGTTAAGCCCAACCTTGCTTTGATACCATTAGGCCCAACCCATCTAACTCCTTAAAAATTAGGTATAAAAGAGAGGAGAACATGAACCTTATAGATCGCAAATAAGGATGATAACTGGGCGATATGGGATATTCTAACAATTGGCCATGAACACTTGAAAAAAGAAGAATCCATATAACATAGCTTTGTGGGCCTTCCATGAAGCTACTTGCCTGGTTGAAACACCAAATGGAGATGTGGGACATACATTTTTGCCCTACTTTATGAAGTATTTAAATCTCCTTAACTACAGAGAATTTACCTTTCTAGCTTTGTCTTTGTTTGCTTTTCAGACAAGGGATCCCTGTTCAGCTTGCACATGATGGGTTGAGAGTCCTTGTAAACCTATAATGAGGTAAGTTATGAGATATTTAGTGTTATATGCACTTCTTGTAACATGCAACTTGCTTTTTTTTGCCTTCCACAGACATCATGACAAGGGTGTTTGTTGGAGCTTATTAGCATTAGTTTATACTTTTGTTTGTCTTAAAAGTTGCGTCAAAGTATTTCGCATAATGTCTGCTTCTACTAACGGCTAAAAACAACTTTAAAAAATTGCAAAAAATTAATTTTTAAAAATCTCTATTTTGATGATTTTCAACTTATTTTGAATTTTGAAAACCTCTATTTTGATGATTTTCAACTTATTTTGAATTTTGAAAACCTCCATTTTGATATTTTTCAACTTTTACTTTTAAATAATCAATTATAACACACGTTTAGTAACAAAAAACACCCTAAATGTTATGCATATTTATGTTGAGTAGCTATTAGGTTGATGCCTAATGTATTAACTACAAACTAAATAATAATAATAATAATAATTGTAGTGGTTGTTTCATAATATCCTTTCTGATTTTATGCCTGTAGGTAACATATAGCCATGAAGAAAATATACTTTACTGTTTTTTCCCCTTACTGGTTTGAAGGGAAAACAACAGAATATTAATTTTCTCAAAATATTTAGAGCTTTCGTATATCAGATCTCAAGAGTTAAAAAAAGAAGCCCAAGTAGGTAGGGTGTGTTGAACTTGATGATGGTTCAAAATTGGTGTAGATACGTAAAATTTGGCCAATCAAAAATTGCCAAGTGTTTTATAAAGTTACAAATTCCGGCTAATCAAATATTGTCATGTGTCAAGTCTGCAAGACAGAGCGAATATAATGCCTCCACATATCAGAATGATAAATTTTTTAAATGACAAGTTTTAAGCCAATCAAAGTGCGCCACTTGTCCAAATGAGACCCATAAAGAGAAAGACACATATTTTCTTCAATTAAAGTTGGACACGTGTTCATAAATATCCTCATTGATTGTTATCTCTTAAGATTAAATAAGAGATAATTATCATTGATTATTATCTCTTAAAATTAAATAAGAGATAATTATCATCAAGAAATTCAAGCTTTTCAAAACTCACCGCCTTCAACTATAAATAAGGAGTGGTGACCCTTCAAAGGGAAAGACACACATAGAAGACAAGATTTATGCCTACAACAAGTAAGAGAGAGCTCTCAGATAAAGTATCAAAGCCCTAAAGAACTTTCTCCTTTAAATATCTTTTTCACACAAGTTGGAGAAGAAAATGGCATATGATTCGGGATCAAGCTTCAAGCCCTCGAGTCAACGTTCTAGAAGAAAAGAATCAGAGAATTAATTTCTTTAATTAGAAATTATTTCAAAGATTATAATCAGCTCATTCAAAAGTAATAAAATTTGATTTGTTACTCTGATTTTCTGTTTTATTATTTTAGACAAGAAATTTGTATGTACAAATTTCTGGCACGCTTAGTGGGACATTCTCTGCCTCTCATCTCTCCTCTCCTCTTCGACAAGTAAATCGAAATAACTTCGCAATAGCTCCTAAGAAG
>BRYE01000019.1:6910000-6912500 GCA_030159115.1 Actinidia arguta var. hypoleuca
AATGGCTAGGCACAAATGCAAAATCCCACTGTTTATTGTATACCAGAAAAAGCCCACCATTTATTGACTTTCTTGTCAGCTTGCCCAAATTCTAAGGCCCACTATTTTATTGTCTCATTGGTTTGGTTGGCCCAAACTCTTGGGGCATTAAACTTGTGAGTGAAGTCCCACATCGCCTGGATACGAAGGCCTGTACCTCCTTATAAGTCATTCGACAACCCTCACCTTGCAAACCGGTTTTCAGGGTTGAGTTAGGCCCATGGGTTCTTCTAACATGGTATCAGAGCTAAGTTCCGAAAGGCCTTCTCCTCTTGGACCACTCAGCTCATGTTCTCGCCGTGAGTGAAGTCCCACACCTCTTGGACCACTCAGCTCACGCTCTTACCTCACATCTCCACGCTTCACGTGAGGGTGGATGTGAGTGAAGTCCCATATCGCCTGGATACGAAGGCCTGTACCTCCTTATAAGTCATTGGACAACCCTCACCTTGTAAGCCGGTTTTCAGGGTTAAGTTAGGCCCATGGGTTCTTCTAACAAAACTCACCCGTTTTGCTTTAAAAACTAGAATACATCGAAATACCCCACAAACCATAATCTGGGATTGACTATCACCGGTCAGGGGTGGTTTAAGCAATATTGAACCGGTTGGTTCGGTGGGGTAAAGTTGGCTATCCCCAACCGGACCGCCCCGAACACACCCCTATTGTTTGGTATTAAACTGGATTCTTTTCCACAAGATTATAGATATTTTTTAACATTGGACATATGCGTAGATAGGTATTACAGCTCTATTTATCTTATTAATAGACATACACGATTTTTGTATCTAATTACTGTTAATTCAATTTAGTTCAGATCTTCAATTGAATAAAGAAATATCAAATACCTTTTGTTTTTAATTAAAGTCTTACAAAATTTCCGTTTCCACTCCACATAATTCTTTCCCTATTAATGTTTTTGGTTAATTTGTTTTGTTCAAAATTTCATGTCTCTCTCTCAACATAATTTCTTCTATGGATAAGAATGATTCTCAAAAAAATGGATAAAGCTTTGATTGAGAATCTTGAATTAGAGAAAGAGATAATAAATATGGATAATGTGGAGATTTTTGTGGCTTTTTGTTATATATTTGATTATGGTTTTGAATGAGCATCTAAAGTGTATCTATATTATGGGTAATCTTTAAAATGTTGAATATTGACCTTATTATTCAATCGATTTTTTCTCATATACATCACACTTATAATAAAAAAAAATGGGTCATGTTCGACCTAATGGTAATACTCGTCAACAGGTATGGTATGTCCTGTAAAACAAATGTAATTTTTGAATTGCGATTACTTAGTAGTACCATGCAACTAGTAAAAATAGCTTGAAAACAATATTAGTGTTTTTATCAAGAACTAAAGTAGTTTTTGAATTACAATTGGTAAGTAGTGTCACACAACTAGTAAAAATGACTAACACAATATGTGTGTTTTGTCAATAACTAAAGTAATTTTTGCATTGCAATTCATAAGTATTGCAATACATGTGGTAAAAATAAATTCTACATAGAATAAGTATACTCAATCTAATATCGGTAGCTATCGTGTATTTTGTCAAAAGTAAAATAATTTTTAAATTGTATGTGAAAAATAGTGGCTAACAACTATTAAAAATGATCAAAATTTATTGTGGTAGAAATTTGGGAGCAAGCAACTAACAGTCAAAATTTGTCGTAACCTCGGCAATGAACTCGTCTGTAACCTCGGTAATGACTTGAGTAAGAAGACAAACGTAATCGGTCGGGATAAGGCTGCTACAAACCCCTCCGGTGTGAGAATCCGACCAATGCGAGCAAATTAGATGGAGTAAAGTAGGTAAAGTATCAGAGCTCTCAAAGTGATAATGCAAGCATTTCGTACCTTTCCTAGTGGAGGAGAGTGGCCTTATATAGATGGAGGATGGAGAGCCGTGCAAGAAGATCACGACGTAATTATCGGGTGGCTAAGTATGGAAGAAGATCTTGATGATATCAAAAAAAAGGAGGAGGATGCCATATGGAGATAGTACCGTCAATGTAAGAGTCCTGGAGGAGGTGGAGTCTCGTGGTGAGCTTATCTTCATAACATAGGCGATATAATTCACCTCAGCCATAGGTGAGGTAACGTCCTAGGGGCGCGTAGGTCTTTCAAGGAGTCTAGGCGAACTCTGTACTAATCACGGGAGTTATTGGCGATGTGATTTCTCATGGAGACATGCCCACCTCAGGCTATCAATAGGTGGAGAATTTTCTCCTCATCAGTTGCCCCTTACTCAATGTGCCAAGGTGACACACTTGGTACAATTGAGTAACGAGTTATGGAGTGTGAAGGGATGATGTCAGCAAGTAATGATGGCATGTCCTAGTTGGGTGACACGTGGAGGTGCATTAAAGGCGGAGCATCTCTTTGCCTTTTGACGGCGGTTATAACTGCAAATAGCAGTTGTAGTTACAACCTCAGAATTCGGATGGTC
>BRYE01000019.1:6922500-6925000 GCA_030159115.1 Actinidia arguta var. hypoleuca
AGTGGACCAGGGTGAAGTCCTTCCATCATGGCCATTACCACTACCTTGTCATTGGGATCCTCAACTTCTAACACGGCTTGGTTAAAGTGTTTCACATAATCTTTCAAGTTCTCCGTTTCCTTCTGGTGAATGGTGAAGAGGTGGGAAGCATTTTTCTGCCTGACTCTGCAGCTCACGAAGTTGGCGACGAAGAGCCTACTCAGATCGCCAAAGAAGTCAATGGTTCTAGGAGATAATTTTTGGAACCACGACCTCGTCAATCCCTTTAGTGTGGCGAAAAAAGCCTTGCACATGATTTCGTTGGAGTATTCTTGTAGCGACATCAAATTCTTGTACAAGTCTAGTTGATCCATAGGGTCTGTTTTTCCTTCGTAGACTCCGAGCTGAGTAGGTAGCTTGAACCTAGACGACACCCTAGCTCTCATTATTCTTTGTGTGAACGGTGGCTCAGTTTGTCTAATCAAAGCATCTACAGTTACTGGAGCGCTGGTCCCTATATTGATGGCATCAAAGTGAGCATCCAGATCTTCTGGGATATGGAATTGTCTCGGCGCCTAGGTACCTGATCGGTCCGACGAGGAGACTTTCCTCTCCTAGCTTCCTTGCTCTCCAGCTCCGGGGTTTTGCTGGATGATTGTGATTCTAATGAAGAAGAGCTCCTTTCTTGTCGGAGACTAGGACGTAGAGAACAACGTCGCCTATCTCGCCCTGTACTATGGTGGCTTTGGGATTCATTGTTACTTGAGAGATGAAAGCGGCGAGAAGGTGCTAGAGGAGAAGGAGGAGGAGGAGGTGGCGGGTTATTTGCGGTGAGGTGTTGTATTAAGCGGGCATTATTCTCATTCATGATTCTCATCTGTTCGGCCATACCATGTATCTCATGGTGAAGGCCCTCTAGATCCGGAGCTTGGCTAGTGTTGGCCATAGGACGAGCTCTATTTTCTAAAGGGATGCTGACACTTGGTCTTGGTAACCAGCGGCTGCGCAGGTGCATAGAAGGTTGAGATTTGTCGTTCCCACATACTGCACCAAATTGTTGTGGTAAAAACCTGGGCGAGCAACCCAACAATCAAGATTGCTCCTCTGCCTCGAGATTGGACCTCGGCAACAAGATGGGTGACCTGCGCAGAATAGAACAAACGTAATCGGCCGGGGTGAGGCCGCACAAAATCTCTCCGGCGTGTGAATCAGACCAAAGCGATTAGGAGATAATTAAAGGCAGTATGGGAGAGCACAGTAATAAAAGTGTCTGTGGTGCCTGTGTTGAGCGTACCTTTTCATAATGGGGGAGCGACCTTTATATAGATGGAGTAATGGGTCGTGTCCGTGGATAACGACAAGGTCCTCGAAAGAATAAGTATGGAAGGATATCCCAATAATTTTAGAGATAATGTAGGAGGTTTCCATTTGAGAACAATCCGTAATTATTGGAGTCGTGATGGAGCTGGAGTCTAATGGAGATAGTTCTCTTGTAGAGGTGGAATTCTCACGGAGGTGGACTCTAATCAGGTGGAGGAATGATGCAAAAGGAGTCTTATGATAACAGACTTCTAATAGAGATGAAATCTTTTTGGAGGAGAAGTCCTCATGGAGAAGACTCTGGTCCGGCAATATAGATGACCTCGCCCTATGGCGATCTAGAGAGACTCGTATATGTGTAGGCGAGGTGGAGGTCCATTGTCGATAACGATTTTGGCGACAAGGAATTTACCGGCGTCGTGGCAACAAGAATTTTAGAGCGACATGCGCCACTAAAACATTAAGGTGATGCATATTTTTCCCACATCAAATATCACAAAATGGATCAATCTTATGATAATTAGTGAATTTTTCTTGTAAAAGTCATGAAAAATGAGGCACCATTTGAATCCCATTTCAGTCTTAATTGCTTGTTAATATTTTTGTTTTGTTAAGTTTTTTTTTCTGGTTGATTAAAAAACTTTCCACAATTAATCAAATATTTAATTTCTGAAATAGAATTTCTCTCTCTCTATATATATATATATATATTTTGTTTGCCAATAAAGAGAAACTACGAAATATTTCCTTTAATCGTGATGATAATATTTGAAATATATATATAGAACTCTTAACATAGCTTTGAATTGGTTCTCATTTCAAATATTATCATCACAATTAAAGGAAATATTTTGCAGTTTCTCTTTATTGGCAAACAAAATATATATATATATATATATATAAGTTATGTTAAGAGTTCTATAATTATAAGTAAATGTGTTATGTTTTGTTGGACCATTGGCAGTTAATATCCTAATTTCAATGGGCAGTCTAATGACAACGATGGGAGCAAGATTTTACCTTTTGGAATGCAAATGAACATACACTTTTGGGAGATAAATATGTATACAAAACACAAAATTCATAACTTAATCACTAAATGCAATACTAATTTCAATCTTGTGGTAGTGAACCTATATAATTTGAATAATTAATACTAAAATAAAATTGAGATTTTTTAAAAATTTTAGGGTGACGATCG
>BRYE01000019.1:6940000-6945000 GCA_030159115.1 Actinidia arguta var. hypoleuca
TTTTCCCATTAACATTAGTAAGAGTTTGACTAGTTTTTTCAAAATATTAAGTTGGAGCTAATCCTTCTTAAATACAATTCATATTAGCCCCACTATCAATCAGTGCAGTATCATTAGAAATTTTATATTCATCATGAATTACCATAGTAGTTTTTACATACAATTTTAGATATGGTATATGATTTATAAGAAGTAAATTTGGTATAGCTTCTTCTTCTTCTTGATTTTCAAAATTTTCTTCCAAATTTTTTTACTTTTCTTTTAATAAATTAGATATTTGAAGGCCAAAATTTATCATTTTTTTATCAGTATTATTTTGACGCTCTTTAAGATGTTTGATCTCTAGTTTAAGGTCATTTACTACCATTTTTAAGTCTTTAATATTAGTAGGTCTAGAAGATCCTATTATTTTCATTTTCTTGAAAACTTTTTTCAAGGAATATCCATGATCTAGGGGTATGACATCATATTCAGTTATAAAATCACTACTACTTTATTGCTTAATACAAGCATTTATATTTTTTTCTTTAAGTTTTAATCAAAAATTTGATCTATAAGATCTATTATGTTTTTCTGATCATTTGTTAGAACATTAATTTTTAGGTCCTTAACCTTTTCAATAGCTTTTAAAGGATTGGTTATGTATATATCCCGACCCGTAAATTAATATTACTTTATTATAGTAAGGGTAAAAATATAAATACACAGGTAGCAATTTAAAATTTTTAAAATTTTTATGATAACAGAAATCATACTTGAATGAGATTTTCTATAAAATTGAATAGAAAAATGGATACGTGTTGAGCAATTAAAGCGAGACCATGTGGCACCAAAAGGCCCACATGGTTGGGTGACTCACCACCTTGAGTCACCACAAGTCATCAATGGCTTGGTGACTCATGGGCATGAGTCACTAGATGACTCACCAACCATGCCCCAAAAGTCCACAAAACACACACAAAAGTTTTGTTCCCAGTAAAAATTTATGGGAACTTACACGTGAAAGGAAGAGAGAAAGAGGAAAGAAAGAAAAAGAAATGAAAGGAAGAAAAAATAAAGAGACAAAGGAAGAGAGCTTGAAGAGGCAGAGTTTAGTAAAAAGAGAGAGATAGAGGAAAAAAAAGGGAGAGGTAGAGAAGGAGCAGTAGAGATTATCCTGTTCTTCTCCGTTTCAGGTAAACCCCTTGTTTCTCTCTTATCTTTCTGTATTTCTTCCACTAGAGGAAGAGTTTGAACACTTGAGATAGGATTATAACACCCTATCATGATTAAAGTTTGATAATACATCGAGAATAGACGTATGCGTTGTTGTAGGATTGAAATCTAATTAGAAGTTAAGTCATGTTTTTTGTCAAAACAATTAGTTAGTATTTTGGGCATAAGTCTTTCATAAGAAAATCTTTTGACTTGATTATACTTACAACTTTTACTTAAAATATTTTTCCTAATTTTGAGATTTAGTAGCTCAAAACAGGATTGGAAGTCACGCCAGGAAAGAATAATAATAATATTTTGTTTTGTCTTGGACCAATGCAGCATTTCTCTGACCGGTCCAGCTTTTCCACTGAACCTATTATTTTATCCTAAACCTGTCTAGCTCTTTCCCAACCAATCAAAATTTTTTATTAAACCTTTTGTCTTGTCCTGGACCGATCTAACTTTTTTCCAAACAGTCTAGCTTTCTAGGGAACCTACTATTTTGTCTTGAACCGGTCCAGATATTCCCTGACTGGTCCAGCTTATTTCCAACTAGTCCAACTTTCTAGGGAACCTACTGTTTTGTCTTGAACTGGTCCAGATGTTCCCTGACTAATCCATCATATTTCCAACCAGTTTAACCCAAAAAATTTTTACAAATTTGAAACCTAATTGATTTTTCTAGTACTCGATTCACTCCCGATATCTTATACACATTTACTACTCTTAGATTAGACACATTACATGGTAATTCAATTAGACAAATAAGGTGAACAAACGAACAATTAAAGAAAAAAATACTAAATTTAGAATTGTTAATTATAAGATCCCTACCGAAGTTCAAGTTTAGTCGACCGAAGTTTGAAAAAGTTGATCATGAACGTCCAAATCATGATTCAATGGTTGGGATTCAATTAGAACGGCTAGATCAGAAGCATTTAATGCTGCAACGACTTTAATCAACTTTTGGCTTATCAATTCAACCCTTGGGGTTGTTAGAGAGGTATTAAAGTGTCATAAAATTCTAGAATCACTTGTATTCAATACTTTAATCCTTTGTTCATTTATTGTGAGTTTGAATTGTCAAACATAAAAGAGAGCAAGATCACTCTAGATAGAAAAACTTCATTGTATTTATCTTGATCTAGAGTTGTTGAGTTAGAGTTTCTTCGACTATTGTATATTGTTGAAAGAATCACTATAAGTGATTGTAAAGTTCCCAAGAGAGGGAGTCTCTTGAAGACTAGAAGAGTTCTAGTGTTTGTAAAGGTTGTCAAGCACCCGCAAGCTTAAAGATAGTGAATTTCCAAGGAGAAACTTGGAGAGTGGACATAGGCCGAGATTCGCCAAACCACTATAAATCGCTTGCACTCTTCTCTCTGCTTTACTCTACATTGCTCATATATTTGCTTGAATTAAAAGTGCATTGTTATTATAGTTATTAAGAAGGATTTTTAATTGGTCATTAATCCTAGCAAACCTATTTTACCACCTCATAGTTTGCATTCTAGCGAACAATTGGTATCAGAGCAAGACTCTACACTTTCTTTCAGATTTAACAATCTAGGAGTTAAAGATCCATGGCCAACATCATAGGAACACACATGACCAAAGGCCAATCTATTAATAGACTTCCACTTTTTTCCAATAGCAACAATAATTACTAGAAGGCTAGAATGAAAATTTTCATTCAAGCAAATGACTATGCATGCTTGATGAATTGATTGGGTCTCTCATAACACATGAGATTACATTAAAAGGCAATGAGGAGAATGATGAAAGCAAGAAGACAAAAAAAATCGCTTTCAAGACTTCATCATCACAAGTAAATAAAAAAATTAAAGATGATAAAGATAGTGATGAGAAAATAGCACTATTCACTAGAAGATTCAACAAGATGTTCATAAAGGGCCAATTTTCTCGAAGACAAAGTATAAGAAATTTTGACAAAGAAGAATAATGATAGAAAGACCCCATTATTTGCTTCGAATGCAAGAAGTCGGGGCACATGAAAGTTGACAGTCCTAAATTGAGAAAAGATAAGAAGAGCTCCAAAAAAATTTTTTAAGAAATTCAAAAAAGCATTTGCGGCTTAGGAAAAAAGCGACATTGACACATCCGATGATGACTCAAGCAATCAAGAGATAGAAAATCCATGTCTTGTTTCTAAAGAAGAAGAAATAAATGAGGTACATTGCGAAGCTAACTCATTTGATGAATTAAAAAATGTCTATGAGGAATTATATGAGGAATCATTAAAAATGGCAAATAAAAATTGTATACTAAGAAAATAAGTTGCATCACTTATTATTGAAAATGATGATTCAAAGAAGCATGTTAATGAATTAAAAATTAAAAATGATAAGGTTAATGCTAAAATTTTAGATTTGACAATATGCCTTGAAAAATTTACTAAAGGGCAAAGAAATTTAAATTTACTTCTTAGATTATAAATGTGCATATATGATCATGCTGGGATTGGATACAATACTTCAAAGAAACAAAAACTATACAAAAATATTTTTGTAAAAGTATCTTATTCGACAACACAAAAAATCACATGTACATTTTGTAATACCGAAGGTCACACCCTACGATAAATTTATAATATATCTATCGAACAACAATTACAAAATATTTCTGTTAAAAATAAAATTTAAATTTTATTATAACAATTTCATAATGAAGTTTGTAGTGATATTCCTAATGATTTTTTGGGACAGAAAGAAGCATATTATTTCTTTTCGTTATGAATATGATTTTGATGAAAGATTTATTCCAAACGAAAAAGAAATCTAAATATTGTTGGAGAATAAACTTATTAGAAAAAGTACTTCTCCTTGGATTTCTACAGTTTTTTATGTTAATAAACAAGCAGAGCAAGAAAGAGAAGTTCCTAATCTTGTTATTAATTACAAACCTCTTAACTCTGTTTTAAAATGGATTAGGTATCCTATTCCTAATAAAAATGATCTTTTAGACAGATTAAATTCTACTTTTATATTTTCTAAATTTGATTTAAAATTTGGATTGAAAGATTCAAATTGATGAAGAAGACATATATAAAACTGCTTTTGTAGATCCATTGGGGTATTATGAATGGAATGTTATGCCATTTGAACTTAAAAATGCTCATTCGAAATTTTAGAATATTATGAATGATATTTTTTATCCATATTCTGATTTCTCGATTATATATTGATGATATATTAATATTTTAAAATAATTGATCAATATTTCAAATATTTAAAAATTTTAAAAGATGTTAAAAGAAATGGTTTGGTATTATCTGCTCCAAAAATAAAATTATTTTAAACAACCGTAAAATTTTTGGGACATAATATCAATCAAGGAAAAAGTATTCCTATTGATAGATATATTGCATTTATTTTTAAATTTTCAAATGAAATAAGGGATAAAACCCAACTTTAAAGATTTTTGAAAAGTTTAAATTATATTTCTAATTATTATCCTAATCTAGCATAAGATACTGCAATCTTATATTCAAGATTGAAAAAAATACATCTTCATGGACAGAAGAGCATAGTAAGGCTGTTCCGAAAATTAAATTGAAAGTTAAATAATTACCTTGTTTATCTCTTACTAAAATCAATTGGAAGAAGGTTGTTGAGACTGATGCTTCCAATATTGGTTATGGAAGTATTTTAAAACAAATTAATTTTGAATCATAAAAGGAATGGCTCACTTTACCTCAAGAATGTGGAAAAATGCACAAACTAATTGTTCTACAGTTAAAAAATAAATGTTATATGTTGTTAAATGCATTTCTAAATTTCAAGATG
>BRYE01000019.1:6950000-6955000 GCA_030159115.1 Actinidia arguta var. hypoleuca
TATTTGCAAAGAGATTCATTAGTAGCACCGAAAATAATGTCATTTACATAAATTTATGCTAGGCGCATATCATTATATTTTATTTAATAAAAAGTGTAGTGTCTATCTTTCCTCTTGAAAATCTTTTTTCAATCAAAAATTTATTCAATCTTTCATTCCAAGCCCTTGGGGTTTGCTTTAAACCATATAAAGCTTTTGTTAATTTGAAAACATGATTGAAAATTTTTTGATCTTCAACACTATGAGGTTGCTCAACGTACACTTCTTCGGTAATATTGCCATTTAGGAAAGCACTTTTAACATCCATTTGATAAAGTTTAAAATTCTTAAAACATGCAAATGCAAGCAACATCCTAATGACTTCTATTCTAGCTACCGGTGTGCATGTTTCATGAAAATCAATGCCTTCTTCTTGGCTATAACTTTGGCAAAAACCTAGCATTTTGATCATGTCTATAAATAGTGAGCTCTATCCAGATCACTCACTAGTCACCTTGCTTCTGAGAATATCCTAGAGAGAAATTATGAAGATTTTTTGAGTAACCATGAATCGCCGCCATTCGTCTTCAATTTCTAACGACGTTCTTGTTGTCAACTGTTCATTCCCCACTTTTTGATGAGCCTATTCTCGTCCTTTGACAGCTTCCAAATCATCATTGTAAGCCATGTTTTAGTTTTTTCTGAAATACATGTATTTTTTATGTATCTACTTTTTGATCCAATCTGGGTCTTATTTAATCTGCATTTGGTGTCTTAAGCCTTCGTTTTAGTCGGCTTTGAATTTGCGACTGTCTTATTTGTTTGTTTGAGTTTGTCGTGGCTGCCCGTCTACCATTGATAGGCGGCCATTAAGCTTTTTGGGTCCCAAGGGCTTTGGGCTGTCCCTAGATCTGTTTCTCCTATTGAAGTAGGTCCGACCCGTGCTTATTTTGTTGAATTTGGGTTTCTAGAAACTTGATAGCGTGCTAGGGTTAGCATTTTGTTCCCTAGGGGTTTTCCCCAAAAAGCCATTCTATCGCCAAGAGAGCTTCGAAGGGCAAGGACGGCTTGAGAACTGAACCTTGGTAGTATGTAGGTAGGCCACACTGGGACAAAGCTTGGAACTCATGTAGAGTTCGGCTAGCTCTGTGCCTAATCATTTACTACTGTCCTTACCTAGGATAAAGCTCGTTCCGACTATAGTGTTTATCTATTTTAGAATATAGAGTTGAACCGAGCCAAGTTGTTAGTTCATAACGATGTTGCGTTGGCATAATTTAGGTGGGACTAGACCATGAGAGGTACATTCTAAATGAGGTAGTAGCCATTATAGAAGGAGCTTGTGATCGCATCTCTGTCTGCACATTGCTGATTCTCAATGCCAGTCTACGATTCTTGATCATGCCAATACTAAAGGAGGTCATGGAGGCTTCCAACTTGCATTTATGCAAGTGTCAATAAATTTCATTAGAACTATGCTTGCAGTGGACACATTAATGAGGAGAGAGGGTCTTTAATTTTTTACTTACAATTTGCTTCACATATACACCGTGGTATGCATGAAATGGGAGCCCGGTTTGAACTTGTCCATGGGTAACCGCTACTTATGACTTAGGAATAGTCAACAACCCTAGACGAGGCTAGTGAACTAGATCCCAAACAAAGATCTGTGCCTTGATGATTTTGTCTGAGTCTCGAGCAATTGGGAACTACGAGATGGGGATGATGGGATGTGGGCTTTCCCTAAGCAGAATGATGTGATGTGATGTGAGTCTTCTACATCTCGGTCATATACACTTTATCTTACTACACTTGTATTATTTCTGAATATGCCTATGTAGTTTGACCATTGGATCTTGGTTGATCTGTTTTACAAGATTCAACGTAGAGTACCGAGCTCGGACTAAATAGTGCAAGATCAATATCCATCATATAAACAACAGTCCTAAGCCTCGTGATGTTGTGACCCTCCTCTTGTATGAGCTTGTTTACCGCCACATGATCCCCCATCGAGTTGCCAAACTTGGCTGAGGTGCCCTTCCTCCCCTTCGTATTTAAGAATGAGCTCAGCGTTCAAGCTCCGTATTCAAGGATTTATCTCACTTGAATTGTCAAAAAGTGAGCTTGTTATTGCTATAATAAAGGCAGAGGGTGAAGAGGAGGCAAAAGAAGTAGGTGAAGAAGAAGGTGAAGGGAAACTTAGAGGTGAATAAGTGCTTTTAAGTGGTAACCTAGCCGAGGCTAAACCCATTCTAGTTGTCAGGTAGAATGACAAGACCCCCGAAATACCTACAACGCCCTGAGTCCCAAAAATTTTAAGAGAAGAGGGAGAACAGTCTTTTGTTGGAGGAGAAAAGGTCAACTCAAGTTCAAATGTCGAGATGCCATCAAAGTTAATGAAGGTTTGGGACCCGAAGCCCAGGCATGAAAAGAGTCAAGCCCCCACTACTACTATTGATGCTGTTGTCATGCTGAGCTCGTAGTATGGTAGGTCCACAACATCGCGAGGGGTGACCTTGTAGCAAAAAAAATCATGAGGGGGTGATAAAGGCAATCTTCTCTTGGTCTAGCTCGTGCATTACTATTTAATGGTAACCCCGGTACGCATCTAGGAAGCTCATCCAAGCATGGCCATAGGTTAAGGCCCCAAACGATCAATATTTGATAAAGGGAAGCAATTCTTCAGACAAGCTTGGTTGAGACTTATGAAATTGACACACACTCTCCATTTTCCATTTTTCTTCTTTACTACCAAAGTGTCGGACAGTCAGCTCGGCCAAAGAACCTCTATGATAGCACTTGTCTCCTTTAATTTCTCGACCACCTCTATCACCGCATTCACATATTCGGCCAAAGACCTTTTTCCCCTCTATTTCACATGATAAGCTTCGAGCATGACATTAAACTCGTGCTTGATGAAGCTTGGGTCGATACCTGACATCTTATAGGCGTCCATAAGAAGACCTAGATGTTTGCTTTATGGAACTCAATGAGTTTGGTCCTCTACTGCTCCTTCATGTTTGAGCCAACGAGGAAGTAATGGTCCGAGCTTGGTTCATCGAGTTCATAAAAAATAAGGTAGTCCATGACTTTGGCCTCAAGGGTCCTATCAACATCCTCTAGGAATTCCCTTTCCTCTTCCATTAGCTGCACCTTTTTCAAGGTAGCCTTCGTGCTTACTATGGCAAAGTAGCACTGTTTGGCCGCCACTTGATCTCTGTAAAGCGTTTTGTCACCCCTTAGGGAGGCAAACTTAATGACTTGGTGCAATATGGATGCGATTCCCTTCATCCTTCGTAACTAATCTCTTCCAATGATCGCATTATAGGGGGTGGAATATCAACAACCACAAGCTCAGTCTCCAACTCTTGGGAACTAACTCAAACTTTGAGTGTTATGGTTCCCAAGGGCCAGTGAGCTTGAGCATTGAACCCAACTAACGGAGCTCGACCAACTTTAGATCAGCATTAGATAGTTTCAATTGTTTAAAAAGATCATAATACATCACCTCAATCGAACCGCCTAAGTCCACCAGGATTTGTTTGGCATCGTAACCATGGACCCGCAATTGGATGATCAAGGGATCATTGTAGGGATGTTGGACCATTTCAGATCTGCCTTGGTAAATATGATGCTCCCTAGCTCATTTATGCCCTGTCTTGGCTTCTTCCCCACTAGCTGGACTGAGAGTACCTCGTTCATTTTTTTGACAATGCAAACTTCCCTTTGAATCCTGTTCTCAAGATTGGGGTGATTTGGGCCCCCAATCATGTTCTTAAGGCATTGTCAGTTTCAACCCTAGCTCAGTCAAACCTAGGGTTAGGCCTAACCTTGGCTTTCTCTGCCTTTGTCTTCTCTTGATCAATGAACTTTTTTAGATGCCCTACTTGAACGAGTTGATCCAGGAAAGATTTTAAGGCCTTGTAGTTTTCTATTATGTGCCCTTTTTTTCTCGTGGTAGGCGCAATTCCACCGCTGGTTGCGTTACTAGTGATCTCCACCAATGGTGAGAGGCTTCTTGTAATACGGATTGTCTTGGATTTTGGGGAGGAGCTTGTTGATTGGTTCTTCGAAAACCACATTAATTCCTTGCCTCATCCGTCCTTCACAGTCTTTTGTATTCTCCTTTCGTCTTTTGAATGTGCCATCTCCCTAAGAGGATGCTCTTGAAGCTCGTTTGCCTACCTAACTTCATCCTCCAACCGTCCTCCAACATCTCAAAGATCAGTTAGAAGGTTGAGCATCAAGTCGTCCCACAGTTTCTTGCCAAAAGTCAGCCCATGCTTGTAGCTAACCACAGCGAGCTCTTCTGAACACTCCTTAATTTCATTGTACAACTTTTAATATCTTTTATTGTAATTATAGAGCATCTCATTCTTGCCTTTGTTGAGTGATGGAAGTGAACTTAGGCCCTTTGGTGCTTTGGTGTTGATCACAAATCGAGCTACAAATGACTCGAACAGTTTAAGGAAGCTCCCAATAACCCCTAGTGGGAGCTTGTTGAACCACTTCAACCCGAGAGCACCTAGGCTCGATGGAAACACCCAGCATATTAGTGCGTTGAGGTGATTTCTAAGCACCATCATCTACTAAAATGGCTAATGTGAGACTTTGGGTAAGACTTTTCATCGTACATGTTGAATTTTGGGTGGTTAAACTTCTGACCTCGGGTGCGAACAGGGTTTGGTACCTCAAGAGGAGTTATTCCTTTAGTGCGATCTTGGTGGTCCTAGCTTCTGACCTCGTCGGGAGAATTGTTTTTGCAGCGGCTGCTGCTCTGGCATCAAGCTTCTCGCAAGTCACCATCTCATCGACTGCATTTGTCATTAAGGGTCTGACAAAGGTCCATGCTGGTGGAATTCTTCTTCCATTGTTAGAGTCTTACTATCATTTTGACTCTTGACCTCATCGTAAGAAAATAGGGCCTGCTTGCCCCTTGAGCTATCCCGAGGTGGGACTCCTTATCAGACTGACCTTATCTTGGATGACCTTTCACCAGACCTAGGGACTGGCATTGTCAA
>BRYE01000019.1:6965000-6970000 GCA_030159115.1 Actinidia arguta var. hypoleuca
CCATGGTATGAAGACCTGAGTGTAGACGGAAGAAAAGTGGGTGTACATTGAGGTTCTCAATAGGTTATCTCAAACCTTGCCCAGCAATAATAAAACATAGGATAAATTTCACTTTTAGTCCATAACATTTACAAAAAACTTTGTTGTGGTCTATGCAATTAGAATCCCAATAGTTTTCATACAATTTAAATATCGTCCCTCTATCAAAACATATTAACAATAATAAAACGTGGGGTAAATTTCACTTTTAGTCCATATCGTTTACAAACAACTTTGTTGCAGTATGTGTAAATGCAATTTTAACAATTAGAACCCCAGTAGTTTCCAAACAATTTAAATAACGTCACTCCATCAAAGCACATTAAATAATGTTGGAGAAAAATGTAGACAAAACAACGTAAGATCAAACGCTCAAACGTTGCCCAACAATAATAAAACGTGGGGTAAATTTCACTATTAGTCTATAACATTAACGTTTACAAAAAACTTTGTTGCCACTTTTACGAATGCAATTTGAACAATTAGAACTCCAGTACTTTTCAAACGATTTAATACCGTTCGTCCATCAAAATAAATTAAAAAATATTGAAGAAAAATGTGAAAAAAATAAAAATGACCCATATATTATCTGTTTTCATTTTTAACACCTTTGACAGAGAGGCCTCATTAAAATTATATGAAACTTGCAAAGCTCTAAATGCCAAAATTTAAACAATACAAAATGAAGAAAAAAATTAGAATATGTAATGATTTTAAAAAAATGTTGCAAGTTCGGGAGAAATGAGTAAGAAAAAATTGAGTGAATTTTTAACTTTTTATTGTATTTAGTGAATTTTTTCACCGATTAATCAATATTTTATAGTTTTGCGATTTTTCTCGATAAAAAAGTCCAAAAATATAAAAAATTATCTAATTTTAAAAAAATATTAAAAATAAAAAAACTTTTTTTATGTCCAAATTATTTTTTTTAATTCTTTTATATTCTTATCGTCAAAAGACTAATATAATGAAAAAGTGTAATCAAATAATAAATAAATTATTACATACAAAAAAATTAAAAATTGAGAAAAAAAGAAGTGGAACACCGAAGAAGTACAGGCACCAAAACTAGGGATGGAAGCACTTTATACACATGTCACCCTCCTAACATTCCTAAAAAGACACGTGACACAACATGGGAGCTCATCACTGTTAAAAGTCCGTTTTATGTATAGAGTATATAATATGATATGATGAAAGTTGCTATGAACCGGATGTTGGGTTTCAAATGTCATTAACCATTAAAATGCAAAAGTAAAAATTATTCAATCCATGAAAAAATTAGTTTTAAACATATTGGAGCGAGAATTTTATGAAAACCTCCTCTAGCTGCAATATGGCACTAAAGAAGCAAATTATTTTACTACATCGTACAGCTAGGAGAGCTACAGAAACATGAGAAGACGTTCGATTTCAAGACATGGAAGTCCACTTGATATATATTATAGCTATTTAGATAATTTCGTAGACGTTGAACTTATTCATGAAACCGTTACTTACAAAAAAACAATGATATGCAAATAGAAATTTTGTATAGCATTTTTGAACAGAATGATGTCATAGTTTGTTGGCTTCATTTCGACACAAAATTGCCCTAATTGTGGTGGTAATTTCAATATTGTCACTGCCTCATAATTGTGTTATTAATTTATAATAAAATTTTTGATACAATCACATTTTTCCTTGCCAAAACTTAAAAGAGTTCATGATTTTATTATTTAGAAAATCCATTTCAATTATTTTGGATGTTAGTGGTTGTTTTATATTTTTTTACTTTTTCAAATGTTTCACGAAATATGAACCAAAAAAATAAAAATTTGTGCCAGATAAAAATCCACTTAATAAAATATAATTCACCTAAAGTTGCGATATATCTCAAACGGATCCTTACTTCAACATCATTGCTAAGGCCGGCACATGCCGGACCCGCTTTTTGAGCTGATTGAAACATGAAATACTCAAGGTGTTGTGAAAGAAATTTGGTACGAGCAACTAACAATCAGAATTACTCAGCAATGATCTCGATAACCTACGCAAGAAAGCAAATGTCACCGACCGGGGTGAGGCAGTTCAAAACCCCTCCCACATAGAGATGAGATCAAGATGAACTTTCTAGATAAAGTGCAGTAGAAAAATCAGAGAACAATGACGTAAGAACCGCAATTTCCGTTACCCTTTTTTGGTGGATGGTGAGTGGCCTTTTATAGGTGAAGATTTCACAAACGTGTGAGAAGATCATGGAGTAATCATCGGGCAACCAAATAAGAAAGTCGTGTCCTAGGATCGTGGTGTAATAGGTGGAGAACGTGGGAGAGTACCGCATTCGTAGGAAACTAGTAGTCTCAAGTTCACCTCGATCTGAAGATGTTGGTAAAGGGTCGTTCAATCCTATCTGTCAAAACGATTAGATCCTGACCCTTTGCCCCTTCTATAAACAGGAGGCTCCTCCGCACTGTGCTTCCTTCTGCTTCGAGTCTGAAATTTGTCATCTCTGCTTCGACGTAACTTCTTGTTCTCTCTCCCATTCCTGCCCCGAGCCCATTTTAGCTGCCCAGTAAGTATTCACAACCTTGACTTTCATTTTGGTCTTTCGTTTATGTCCTCCAGCGAGGTTACCGTATATGACTTAGAGAACTCCTTACCGTCTTGGATATCCAACCATCTAGGAAAGCGTTACAATATGGAAACCGTAGTTACCGAGTATCCTTCTTCGCCTAAAGAGGACTCTAAAAATGAGGGAGGTCCAGTTGATACTAGGCCCCCACTTGAGAGGGAGACGAACATAATGACTCAGGGCGAGCTAGATCGCCTACAAGAGTCTTGTTATTTCCCTACTAGGATCCAAATGAGGTTCCCTAAGGGTGGTGAGACCATCGTGTCTATTCGCCTAGGCGAGGTAGCCTTCTACGAGGCTACCTTCCAAGCGAGGTTGCGTCTTGATATCCAAACCCCTCTTAGGATAATTTTGGCCTTCTATAACGTTTGCCCCGCCCAACTTCCGCCAAATGCATGGCGAGTATGGTCTGCACATTGGTATTGTGGTGACACAATAAGTACGCCCTTTCCATGAGCGAGTTTAGAAACTTGTTCAATCTGTTCAAAAAACCCATAGCCAAACTTAGGTTGGCTATACTTCAAGGCGAGGCCAAGACGTTACTTGATACGGGGATATCCTCGCAACGTCAAGGGATGGAAGAAGAAATTCTTCTTCATCTCAAAGGATGACTAGGAGTTCACCCATGGATTGTCTCGGGAGCTTGGAGTTTCGAGGGTTCCAAAGTCGTGGAGCACCCCAGGTTAGCTTGTTTATTATCAACTCGTTCTACGTCTATCAATTTCCCAATCTCTTTTTTATTCTGACATTTAATTATTTCAGCTCAACATTGTAATGTATTGCCTGTCTTTTTGACCAAGTTTGAACAAAAGAGGTTTGACCTCATCTCCGGCAACCTGCAACAAGGACAATTCTACGCGGTCAAGGATATCGCCCGATCAAAGGCATTCCTGAGGAGTTTCGCTCTTGACTGAGAGCACAAGGCATCTAGCAAAGGAGACAATGCCAAGGAGTAAAATACTGGCGACGCGTCTCATGTCACAACCGACGAAGGTGAGTCTCACCATTCCTAAGGCAATCCTCCCCAAGATGACTTGGTGGAGTATGTAGGCACTATTAGGAAGGGCCTCAGGGGAATCCTACCTCCCCTTCCTGATCAAGTGTTGTTATCTATACTCGGGGAAAAAATCTGGCCATCTTACCTTTATTGGGATATAGCTCTAGCTCTGAGATCTAGTCAGATTCAGAGTTGTCGCCCAAGCTAAGATTAGATAGCACTGCCTTCTCATTTTAGCTCGCCTATTCTTTTTCTCAATTAACTCCTATTTTCTATTGCATCGATGTTGACTAAAATGGACCTAAAGAAGCTCGCCTGGTTGGCAAAGGCAAAGGCAAAGGCAAAGGGAGAGCCAAAAAAAGACGTTCCCTCAGCTGAGAAAAAAGTCATACATATAGACGAGAAGCCTAAGAGGGTTTGAGAAGAGGTACCAAACATCTCGCTTGTGAAGAAGAGAACCCAGACATCAACCGATGTCAAAAAGAAAGAGCCCTGCTTAAGTCCGACGACAAGAAGAAAGGGCCCCCTACCAAAACCACTGTGAAACCCACAGTCACCTTGGCCCAAGCGACGATCCGAGATGTATCATCTTTTGTGGCTCTTAAAGAAGGGACCTCGGCCAATCCAGGAGTAGTTTTGGGGCTTGAAGCCTCCGCTATTGATAACCCGACTGTGGCAAAAAAACTTCTTCAAGGCGTCGTGCTGCTTGCCGACAAGAAGACAGCAGAGCTTGAGCCGGATGTGGTGGCTACTCGGTTCTTCAATGCATTTGGTTAGGTTTGTGTATTTATCATTATATATACTAGTAATATCACACTCCTAACCTAATTAGACATCATTAATGCTATATTAAATGGGATGTGATCGCACAAGTCACTGTATCTGCGAACGACTTCTAACATCCACTATAATACTCAAGAGATAAGGAAAGGATTACAATCACTGATAAATATAAATCATCCATAAGATAAACATATATACACATCATCAACTCCTACTAAAAGTAAACATAATATTTATTTTTTTATACAACACAACCCTAACACCTCAAACGAAAACTCAACAAAACTTTAGAAACATAAAGGCGAGAACTTTCTCAAGTTCTACCAATGACATCTAAACACAGCCAAGGAAAACCACCACGGATAAGACTACGACCACAGTGAATCAAACAACCATCCATATCTCCTCACCTGCCAAAACAACTTGTGTGGGTGTAAGCTGAAGGTCAACGTGCTCACAATAGATAATCAAACTCATAAGAAATGATATAGAAACACCATCCACCACAGATATTCAGAAATGGAGAATGACAATGCAATAATGCAACACTCACATGTGCGCGCAAGT
>BRYE01000019.1:6987500-6992500 GCA_030159115.1 Actinidia arguta var. hypoleuca
GTATTTGATAATAAGGCTTAAAGTAGAAAAAAAAAAATATCAAGAAAAGGAAAGGAAAATTAGAATTTACCTCAATGAAATAATATTAATAGATTTTTCGATATCGAATCAATTTGTCACGCTCCGGATAAATATGACCCGGACATGTAAGCAATTACTCTAATAAAAGAAAATTGAACCAAAATGATACAATAAGATTATATCATAATATCAAAATGCAAACAATCTCTCCTATAGAACCATACTCTCCATGAACTATCATAGCACAAAACAAATGATAGTACATAGACAATGCCCACACCGGGCCAAAAAAATATTACAATTCAAAACGGCATCCATGTGCCTCAAGAATTAGGATAAATCTCGGTACCTTAAATTTATTTAATTTTAAAGGTAAGTTATCTTGAAATGGTTTAATAATAGGCTTGATGTATCAAGCCAAAATCATGATACAATAAAATAATACGTGCATTAATATCAAAATATATTTTTCAATTCATGATTTATAAAATCAAAAAGTTTTCAAAATTTTCAAATATTCTCAAAAGCATTGGTGCAATTATCTCAAATGACACATCTAAACAAGTACCTAAACCGGCCTCATCATGCAGCGTGCACATAAGACAATATTCTACCAACTTTTTGATCACTAGTCGAGGGCTTTGGCTTCCCCTCCCATACTGGTTTTTTGGTGTCCCACCACAGACTTATTCTAAGTCATTTTATTCCGGGTACATTAATGTACCAAATCCGGCACTACTTATCGCGTCATTTCCAAAATAAGTTCCAAGTTCCAATGTTAAACACACGTTTCGAAAACAAATTTCAAGTGTTTAATACACAATATAGAATATGTTTTATACAAATCTTTTTTATTTTTGTAGATGCAGGTGACTACCGGTTGTAGCCCTGAACTATACTAGTAGACAGGACTCTAGAGGCAAAACTAGAACATTCACTACCGGTAGTGGATTGAGCACTACCGGTAGGTAGACAGAGTTCCGAAACAAAATTAAAATATTTACTACCAGTAGTGGCCCTGAGCACTATTGGTAGACAAACTTCTAGAGGCTAAAGCAAAATATTCACTACCGATAGTGTCTTGAATACTACCGATAGACAGAGTTCCAAAGGGCGAAATTAAATTATTTATTACCGATAGTGGCCTCAACACTACTAGTAGATAGGATTTCAGAGGCTAACCCAGATCCTAGCATGTAGAGGATTTATAACTACTGATAGATCGAGCATCCAGTCGACTGTAGAAATTGAAGAACTACCAGTAGTCCATTTGTGGCAAGCAACTGGTAGTAAGGACCAAAAATAGATCATTTTCAACATTTACCAAATTTAAACTTTTTCATAAAATAAATTTGTTCTTAAAAATCTAGATTTTTCATGCTAAAGGTTTTATACCCCAAATAATGCCTCAATAGGCTAAGTATAAGTCATCAACACACTCTTAAGATTAAAACCTAACAATAGATGAGAGAAATTCCAAGGAAATGATGGAGAAGAGATGATGTTCGATATTCCAATTTGCTCCAATCTCAAATATTTTTGATTCAATGCGAAGCCCTTATTGAGTAGATGATTTTCTTCTAAAGAACCACTACCTAAATCTGCCTTTATCACTCTCAAATCTTGGTTTGAAGATGGAACCCCACTTTGAATGAAGAGAGAGAAAGATAGAGAGAGCGAGAAAAATAACTGCTGAGATTAATTGTTACTTTGGCCAAGAGGAGAGAGAGAAAAGTAAAATAAAGGTTCATGAGGCCATTAGGCCTTGTTTGGCAAATATGGTTCAAAATAAATGGTTCGCTCTCTCCCACAAGCCCACTTATAAGCCTTTCAAACTCACTAGTAACTAGCAATTAAAATGGTCAATACTCATAAGTCCAAAACAAAATGCATCTAAGTCCAAAACTACACCACAAGTGGCAATTAAGTCACATGGGACAAATTAAAGTTCATAATGTATGCACACACACACACACACACACACACATATATATATATATATATTTATACATGTATATATATATATAGTATGATGACATCACATATGCGTCTTAATTACCCAATATATATAAAAAAAAATATAACCTTATAACTTTCACCACTTAAAGAAATTTCGTTCCCGAATTGGATAAGCGTAACAGATAGGCTAAAAAGATTTGGATACTTTGCACGAACCTCTAACTCGCGCTCCTACATAGCCTCTTTCACGCCATGATAAAGCCATAAAATTTTCACTAATGGAACGGTCTTCCTTCTAAGGACTTGATCCCGTGTGTCCAATACACGAATTGGTCGCTCCTCATAAGTGACATCCTCGTTGATGACAAGATCTCTCCAATCCAAAACATATGAAGGATTGGGCTCATACTTTTGTAATATCAAAGCATGAAACACGTTGTGTACATTGGCCAACCTAGGTGGCAAAGCAAGATGATACGCTACAGCTCCAACACAATCAAGGATCTCAAATGGGCCAATAAACCTAAGCGATATCTTGTCGCTACGCCTAAAATGCATCAATTCCTCTTTGGTGAAACCTTCAAAAACATGTGGTCTCTAATGGTAAACTCCAAGTGATTTTTTTTTCTGTCGGCATAATTTTCTTGGCGACTCTGTGCTGTGAGTAAACGCTTCTAATCAATACCACCTTCTCGATCGTATCATGAACCCAATTTGACTTTGCAAGCGCTACCTCTCCAACGTCGGTCTAACAAATAGGTGACCTACACGATCTACCTACAACGCTTCAAAATATGCCATCTCGATGCTCGCTTGATAGCTATTGTTGTATGCGAATTCCACTAAGTATAGATGATTCTCCCACAATCTTTCAAAGTCAAGCACACATGCCTAAAGCATGTCTTCTAGAATCTGAATAGTACGCTCCGACTGCTTGTCAACTTGAGGATGAAATACTGTACTGAATCTCAAATCCAAATTAAGAGCTGACTGCATCTCCTTCCAAAAGAGCGATATAAAACGCAGATCTTTATCAAAAATGATAGATACCCAAACCCCGTAAAGTCAAACCGTTTCACAAACGTAAACGACGCCAAGATCCTCTATCGAAATTGACAAACGTATAAGAAGCAAGTGCTTGGATTTTGTCAAATGATCGACTACAACCCAAACATTGGCGTGCCCTCTTAGTGATCTAGGCAAACCTAACATGAAGTCCATCGTGATATGCTCCCATTTCCACTCAGTAACTAGCAATAATTGTAGCAAGCCTACTGGTTTTTGGTATTCTGCTTTCACTTGTTGGCCAGTCAAACATCTCAAAATGAACAAGACAACATCCTTCTTCATTTGCCTTCACCAAAACTAGCGACACAAATCATGGTACATCTTCATTCCTCCAGAATGAACTACAAGTCATGAATGATGAAACTCACATAGAACGTCGTCTCTGCTAGACAAAGGTACAAATAATCTAAACATGTATCTCAAACCCTAGTCTGGATGCAAAACCCAATTTGGTGGCCTTACACCTCTAGCAATGTGGTCGCAAATTGTTTTGGCCTCCATGTCCTGCTATTGTGCCTCAATAACCCGACTGATGATGGATGGCTACGCGGACTATGTGAACAATGTAACAAACTCGTCCGCCTCGCTGAGAAACAAGTTGTACTCACCGAGATCCTAAAGCATCTACCACTCATGAATATAAATGATTATCAAAGTACTAAGGGATTTCCTATTAAACGCGTCGGCCACAACGTTGGCCTTCCCGGGATAATAGTGTAAGTCAAAGTCGTAGTCCTCCATGTACTCCATTCATTGTCGCTGCCTCAAGTTCAAGTCCTTCTGCATAAACAAATACTTCAAGCTCTTTTGGTTTGAAAACACTTCAAACCATTCCTTGTACAAGTAATGCCTCCAACTTTTTAAAGCAAATATAATGGCCATAAGCTCTAAGTCATGAGTCAGATAATTTTGCTTGTGCGTCTTCAACAAACATGAACCATAAGCAATCACCTTGCCCAACTACATCAAAACGCACTCTAGGCCATCATGTGAGGCATCACAATACACAGTGTATCCCAATCCTCGTTTAGGTATAACAAGAATCGATGCAAAAGTCAATCTCTTCTTAAGCTCCTGAAATGAATGCTCACAAGCATCGCTCCAAAAAAAGTGAATCCCCTTCCTCATAAGTTGAGTCATCAGCGCTGCTAAAAGTGAAAAGTCTTCCATAAATCGTTGGTAGTAACCAGCTAAGCCCAAGAAACTACGAATCTCTAACACGATCTTCGGTTATTCCCAATTTATCACTGCCTCAATATTTTGAGGAATCAACAGCTACTCCGCTTTCAAAAACAACGTGACCTAATAACTTCACCTTAAGTAACCAGAATTCACACTTGCTAAACTTAGCATACAAATGATGCTTTCTTAGAAACTGCAATACAATTCTCAGATGTTCCTCACGTGACTCAACTGATGGAGAGTAGATCAAGATGTCGTCCACGAACATGACTACGAACCGATCAAGATATAGATGAAAGATACGATTCATCAAGTCCATGAAAGCTAGTGACACGTTCGTAAGACCAAGCGGAATTACAAGAAAATCATAATATCCATAGCGCGAGCGAAAAGCCATCTTTGCTATATCCTCTTCTTTGATCCGCAATTGGTGATAACCTGATCTTAAGTCAATTTTTGAGAAACAACTCGAATCCTTCAATTGGTCAAACAAATCATCGATTCTCGAAAGTGGATACTTGTTCTTTATCATCACACGATTCAGTCGCCGGTAATCAGCACACATTTGAAGTGATCCATCCTTCTTCTTTGCAAACAAAGCTGAAACTCCCCATGGTAATGCACTAGGTCAGATAAAAACCTTATCCAATAAGTCTTGAATTTGAATCTTCAACTCTTGTAACTCTACCGGTGCAAAATGATACGGTGGTATAGAGATTGGTGCAGTGTCTAGCATAAGATCAATGGAGAATTGGATCTCCCAATGCGGT
>BRYE01000019.1:7005000-7012500 GCA_030159115.1 Actinidia arguta var. hypoleuca
AATAAATGGTTCACTCTCTCCCACAAGCCCACTTATAAATCCATCAAACCCACTAGTAACTAGCAATTAAAATTGCCAATACTCATAGATCCAAAATAAAATACATCTAAGCCCAACTACACCACAAGTGACCCAATTAACTCATGTGGGTCAAATTACACTAAAGTTCATAATGTATACACACACACACACACACACACACACATATATATATATATATATATATATATATATATATATATTTATACATGTATATATATACATATAGTATGATGACATCATATATGCGTCTTAATTACCTAATATAAATAAGAAAATTTTGTAACCTTACATACTTCCTATTTTCTTTTTCTTCTTCTCTCTTTTCCTTTTTTCTCTCGACCTTTCTTTCTCTCTCTCTCAGAATTTTCTCCCTATTCCTCTCTCTTTCTCTAAGCTTTCCTTCTTTTCTCCTTTTTCCTTTTTTCCTTTTCGTTTTCTTATATAGAGTTGTTGCCATCATTTTTTTCTAAGTGGGAACTCTTTGTTCTTACAAATGCCACACATGTACACACTACTCAACAATGCATGCGCTATACACACACACACGAGACAACCATGCACATGCACACTACTCACTCACACACACACACACACACACACACACACACACACACACACACACACACAGGACATGCATGCAGCCACGTGTCCACCATGCATCACGCCATGTGTCCACCATGCATGCACATGCACTCAGATCTTAAAGCCATGTAAAACGTATAACATCGATAAAGAGAGGGTTAGATATACCTTAATTTACACACTAGGAATTTGAAATACCCGCAATAAATCTTACTTCAATAATAAGTGATTCGTTTATACTTGAGTCTTTTTTTGAGCCAGGTAGTTTGGACAGTTCCTTTTCCAATGACCCGCAACCTCACAGTGAAAACACTTTTCCTTGGGTTTTAGACCATTCACTTTCTTCCTTTTGCCAATGCCCCTAAAATGGATTAAGAACTTTGTTGGAGTTACTTGGAACTTTCTTCTTTTTTCACTTGCACTTTCCCTAGGAAAAATGCTTGAAAAATGAAATTTTTTTCACATTATTAATACTAGGATGACCCTTGAACTCCGATGCCTATTAAACATTTAGAAGCTCAGCAAGTGTAAAATCAAATTTGTTCATACTACAATTTAGCTTAAACTAATTAAAAGAGTCAGATATGCTCAAGGATAATACCAATTTGAGATTCAGCATCAATCTCACCACCAAGGATCTCCAAAGTATTTAAATGGTTAAATATTTTCAAAACGTGTTCTCTCACTGGAGTTTCTTCAACCATCTTAGTGTTGATCAACACTCTCATGGTAATTGATCTAGCAAGTCGCCACTGTTCTCCAAATATCTCTTTAAGGCTCAATATCATATCCCTAGCACTCAAATAATCTTTTAACTAATATTGTAAAACATAAGACATCGAAGCTAAAATATTATAATGTATCATCTCATCAGCTTTAAACCATTTTTCATATCTTTCTATTTCTAATATAGGTGCATTGGTAGCGGGAAGATTTGGATGTTCCTTAGTTAAAATATATTTGTACCCTTCAGTAGTGAGTACAATATCTAGATTTCTCTTCTAATTTACATAATTGGGTTCAGTCATTTTATTTTGATTTATGATGATAGCAAGTGGATTAAACGACATATGAGAATTATAAACAAATCATATAGAAATATGGATGCAAATAAATTAAACTCTTGGTTTCATTATAATATAATGGTGTCCTCGTTTCACTATAATATGAATGCATACTGACCTTAACCAAATAAACAACACACCTCTGTGGGGAAGTCAGTACTATCTATTTGATTAGGAGAACAATCATATTCATTATAAATTTACAATCTAGACATCTCATGTAATATAAAATTATAATACCCGATCTCCCTTGATCTTCAAAAGTAAATGATTAAACTACGTGGGGAGAATATACACAGCGACGAGGTTGTTGATCACTATAATTTATTCCGGATTTGCCTTGATCCCTCATCTTGTCAACAATTGCCCCAAGAATTTTCTCATTGCAATTGCTTGCTTTGTTTTTTCTTCATTGCAATTGCTTGCTTGCTCGTTGAGTTGATACTTCTTTAATTTACTATTCTATTGAATTATTGGTATTTAATTTAATTTTTATTGATTAATTTTTGAGAAACCCAATTCGCCCCCTCTTGGGTTGCATATTTGGGCCAACACCTTCCATCTTATAAGCCCATAATTGGCGCCTTTTGTGAGAAATTGACTCCAAACATGACAAAATTGATTTTGATGGCATCTAAAAGCTATAATGATGGGCGAGAGGGAAACAAAGCTACTACCCAATGCCCAGAGGCAGTCTCTTCCCCTCTACGGTGAAGATTACAAAGATGCCTCAAAGGGCTAGCAAACTCTATTGTATTATGACAAGGCAAAAAGTCATTGATAAATTCAAACCATGGCTTTAGGAAGATGTAGGGATCCATCAAGCTAATTCCGACGTGGACTTTGCCATGGTCTGAACACCAAGCGAGGTAGGGAAAAAGGAGACCTAAGGGCAAAACTGGTAACAAAGGCAATAAAAGCTGCGAGATCAATCCACTCAGCGAGGTCAGAGGCTAGGAATCCGAGGTTCGCTCATATGGAACAACTTCTACTAAGGGACCAAACCTTATTCAGACCTGAGATTAAGGGAATGGAACTTCTAAAGAAGTTCAACCCCCTGAAATTCACTATGTATGATCGTAAATTGTATCTAAAGTAACACATCAATCATTTTTGATAGATGATGGTGCTTTGGAACAAGCTTGATGCATTGATGTGCGGGGTGTTCCACTCAAGCTTAGGTGACCTTAACTAAAATGGTTTGAAAAAATCCCTCTAGGTCAATTAGGAGTTTTCTCTAATTGTCTGAGTCTTTTGTAACTCAGTTTGTCATCAACACCAAAACACCAAAAGAGTTTAAGCTCAGTCTTTCGTAGCTCAGTTTTCTCTAATTGTTTGAGTTGAATTGAGTTCAACTACTAATTCATAACAACTCTGCCTTGAATAAGTTTACAATCGACCATGGCATCCCTAACGAAGTTCAAATAGAACATTCAAGTCCCAATGAGTTGAATTTTTTGAACTGATTATAATTCATGCCTTGGTTGGTGTAAAAGATTTCAATGAGCTCTTCCAGAATAGGTCCAAGGAGTGCAAAGCAGCCATCCAAACTCTCAACAACAAGCGGGTTCCATGAAAGCTGCCACCCTACTGAAATACGAGATGGTATATTAGCATGTCATTCCACATTGGGGTAAGTAGCTCACCAGGCTCAGGCTTCCTGCACTGCGGATCAAAAGGCGAGCTCCTCCATGACATGAGTTAAGCTCAGAGGATCTAAGTGTTAGGCTCGACGAAGGGTCTACACTCGCTAAAGATCTTGAACTCAATGAGGGGAACACCTCTAGCTCATCTAGTTTTGTATCATTAGATTCTTTGGACAATGAGGAGGAAGGTGAAGAAGTCAATCAGCTTGTGCCCTTGTGTAGGTAGTCATGCTGCCAAAAGACATTGCCGATCTTATTGAGGAGGGTTCAAAGGAGATTTGGGATCTGCTTGTGATGCAGTAGGTTCAGGTAAGTATTTTAACCTCGGGCGCTTTTCAATTTGCTACGCATTAGGTACTTATCATTTCCTTTGATTTAGTTTTGTAGAGCCTTCAAAGAGTTACGGCCATCTCAGATAGGCAGTCATCCAAGTTGAATAAATCCAAGAAGAAAGTGAGCAACCTGGAGTCTAAGCTGAAGCAAGCTAAACTCGCCCTAGCTGTCACTAAACAATTTAAAGTTGACTTGGTTGCTGCTGAAGAGGCCCGTGATGCTAGCTATGTGGCTTCTACACAGGCTCAGAATAAGGTTTCCGCTATTGGGGCTCAGAGGGATAAGGCTCTATAAGATCTCGCCGAGCTTCAAGAAGCAGCCTGTGGCCCAGTCTACGAGCGGGTCTTCAACAAGGGGATCAGCCGAGTAAGAGACAACTACGACAAGTAGGTGGCCTAACTCCTTATTGGGATCTTCATGGAGGGGTGGCTTACCTACTTGACTGAGCTCGTCATCCCTGCGGACAACTAGATGTGGGCCAAGGCTTCTCTTGAAGCCGAGCTCCCAGACTCTCTTGAGCCCTACTCGCCCTTGAATTTGCTTGGCTTCAATGAAGAGAGTATATGAACTAGCTTACTGAGGAGGGTGGCGAGGAGGTTCCTGCAAATGAAGGCACCAAGCCCGCGATGGCAACAGCCGTAAAGGAAACTAGAGGAGATGCAGCTCAAGGCCTTCCTTTCAAGCCATAATGTGCTTTCTTTTTCGTATCTATTTCTTTTGAACACTTTTGTAAAGAAGTTTATAATAAATGCATTTTAATTGTGTAGTCCATTTGTCATGGGAATTTATTATTCTTGCATGTTTTCTTTTTAGGGTGGTCTGAGCCCGGGACTCACATAAAGTTCATCTAGCTCCCCCAATATCTACCAAGTATACTCAGGCAATACTTATGGGACAGAGTTCAGAACTCGCATAGAGTTTGGCTAACTCTTCCGTAGATATTTTCTAAGTATGCTTAGACAATTCCCATGGGATAGAGTTCGGAGCTTACATAGAGTTCGGCTAACTCTTCCCAAAATTTTTGCCAAGTATACTTAGACAATCCTCGTAGGACAGAATTCGAAGAATACATAGAGTTTAGCTAACTCTTCTCTAAATTGTTTTGCTAAATATACATAGACAATCCTTGTGTGATAGAGTTCAGAGCTCGCATAGAGTTCGGCTAACTCTTTCATAATTTTTTGCTAATTATACTTAGGCAATCCTTTTGGGACAGAGTTCAGAACTCGCACAGAGTTCAGCTAACTCTTCCCTAGATATTTGTTATGTACGCTTAGACAATCCCCGTGGGATAGAGTTTAGAGCTCGCATAGAGTTCGCCTAACTCTTCCCGAAATTTTTGCTAAGTATACTTAGACAATCCTCGTAGGACATAATTCAGAGAACACATAGAGTTCGGCTAGCTCTTCCCTAAATTGTTTTGCTAAATATACAAAGACAGTCCTTGTGAGACAGAGTTCGGAGCTCGCATAGAGTTCGGTTAACTCTTCCTTAAATTTTTTGCTAAGTATACTCAGGCAATCCTTTTGGGATAGAGTTCAAAACTCGCACAGTGTTCAGCTAACTCTATCCTAGATATTTGTTATGTACGCTTAAACAATCCCCGTGGGACAAAGTTTGGAGCTCGCATAGAGTTCGCCTAACTCTTCCCTAAATTTTTGCTAAGTATACTTAGACAATCCTCATGGGACAGAGTTCAGAGCTTGCATAGAGTTCGGTTAACTCTTCCTTAATTTTTTGTCAAGTATACTTAGACAATCCTCATGGGACAGAATTCAGAGCTCACATAGAGTTTGGCTAACTTTTCTCTAAATTGTTTTGCTAAGTATACTTAGACAATCCTTGTGGGACCGAGTTCGGAGCTCGTATAAAGTTTAGCTAACTCTGTCCTAAATTTTTTTTTTAAAGTATGCTTAGGCAATCCTTTTGTGATAGAGTTCAAAGCTCGCATAGAGTTTGGCTAACTATTTCCTAGATATTTGTTAAGTACGTTTATACAATCCCCATGGGATAGAGTTTGGAGCTCGCATAGAGTTTGGTAAATTCTTCCCTAAATTTTTGCTAAGTGTACTTGAAAAATCCTCATAGGACTGAGTTTGGAGCTCGCATAGAGTTCGGCTAACTCTTTTTGGCTAAGTGTACTTAGACAACTCTTGTGGGACAGAATTTGGAGCTCTCATAGAGTTCGGCTAACTCTTCTCTAAATTTTTTGCTAAAGTATACTTAGGCAATCCTTTTGGGACAAAGTTTAAAGATCGCATAGAGTTCGGCTAATTCTTTCCTAATTTTTTGCTAAGTATACTTAGACAATCTTGGTGGGACATAGTTTAGAACTCGCATAGAGTTCGGCTAACTTTGCACTAAATTTTTTCTAAGTATACTTGGACAATACTTGTGGGACAGAGTTTGGAGCTCGCATAGAGTTTAGCTAACTCTTCTCTAAACTTTTGCTAAGTATACTTAGACAATCCTCGTGGAACAGAGTTCGGAGCTCGCATAAAATTCGGCCAACTCTTCCCTAGATGTTTACTAGGTATTCTTAGGTAATCCTCATGGGATAGAGTCCGGAGCTTGTATAGAGTTCAAATAACTCTTCCCTAATGTTGTACTCGATCAACCGAGTCATAAGGTTGTTTGCTCTTTCTTATTTGTTACAGCTCGTTCGGATAAGTTTTGGTCATACCTTAGCAAAAATTTGCTATCTTTTGCATGTTTATAGCGTAAATGGTGTTTTTCTTTTACCTTGGCTTGTAGTGCTCAAGCCTATGCTTGGGCAATTTTACAATTTAGCCTCGCATTTTTTAAGACATCTTAAGCTCATGCTTAAGTACATGGAGAGTTCTTCCTAGTATAAATTATTTTTGAAAAAGAGTGCTTTAAAGGTTCAAAATGACTGATTTTTTTTATAATTAAGAAAAGTATTTAATTTTGATAATAATTGAAAACATAATATTTAAGCAACGATTTTTCACAAGTGTATTTTATATACATACAAGCTCGGTTAAGAGAGTCGCACTTTATTGATAGTATTTTCTCAAGTTATTGGAATTCTAAGGTCTCGAAGCTTATTTGCCTTAGGGTCTTCGAGGTAATAAGCGCCCTTATCGGCAAGCTTAATTATCTTGTATAGTCTTTCCCAATTTGGGTTGAGCTTTCCATTCGCTAAGTCCTTGGTATTTCCAATGACTTTTCTCAAAATGAGATTTCTAATTGAAAATTATCTGTGTTTGACCTTCTGATTGTATGTATTAGCTAGCTTCTTCTGGTAGTCTGTCATTCGTATTAATGCATTTTCTCTTCGTTCATCATCAAAGTCAAGGTCCTGAGCTAAGACTCCCTCATTGTGAGTGATATTATATGCCTCGGGATTATGATAGGCAAACTAACCTCCATCGGGATTATGGTTTCAAATCCGAAAGCCTGAGCATAAGGTGTCTCGTTTGTTGCTTTCTATGGTGTGGTCCGATAGGTCCACAAAATGTTTGACAGTTTCTCGACCCATTTGCCTTTGGCTTTTTAAGCCTCTTCTTGATCCCATGCATGATTGTTTTGTAGGTGGTCTCGACTTGCCCATTGCACTACGAGTAACTCGGTGTTGAGTTGTAGAATTCAATCTTTAATCGTCCCAACAAAGGCTTGACTGTTCGTCCTACGAACTGAGTTCCGTTGTTTGATACGAATGCTTTGGGGATGCCAAATTTGGAAAGATTATTTCTGAGGATGGATCTGATTACGTCCATCTCGATGATTTGGGCTAATGGTTCAACATCCACCCATTTTGTGAAATAGTCTGTTGCTACTAACAAAAATTTTTATTCCTTGAAACCTTAGGG
>BRYE01000019.1:7040000-7042500 GCA_030159115.1 Actinidia arguta var. hypoleuca
ACATATTTTTTTGCATTGTTTGTAATGGTGTGCAAGGTGTTTGTTGAGATATGAGTACCATGGGTACGGGTGGTTCTGGTAATCCATCAAAATCTAAGGGATTGAGTTCCCAGAAAGGAAAAGGGAAGTAGAAAGATCCAACCAACTTACATTATGACACCACTTGATTCATTGAAAAAATAGAAGAAAAACTTTACAACTGAGTGTTGGTTAGGAATGGAGCGGTGATAGAAAGGGAGTTGGATTTGAACTCCTTTAAGGATTTAGGTTTGGGGTTTCTCCAGAATTTCATGAATCAGGAATGGTTGAACCTAGCAAGCTTTAAGGCGGAGTCGATTTGCACCCTATGCCAAGAGTTCATGGCTAACATCAAGCATAGGCCAGTGACCGATAAGGGAAAAGAAAGAATGATAATTTGGGTTAGGGGTAGGAAGTTGAAATTAACCCCAGATACCTTTGCTGAAATTTATGGAATCTCCCGTGTTGAGAATTCAGAGTTCGAGTTGCCTAATATTGGGTGCCCAATTTGTCCAACGTTTATTATGAGCTGCTATTGGGAGATGATATTTGGGATGGAGAGGTGCAATGCAATAAGACGCGCCTCAAGGATAGGTACCTTATGTTATTCTTATTCTCGTGTCATTCATTATTACCTTTAAAGCGTACTATGGCTATAGGTGTCGCGAGAGCAAATTTGCTATGGACAATTGGCATGGGAAAGTCTATTGATTTACCCTACATGATGTATATGGCATTGTTTATTGCATATGGGTCATCTGATCCTAGAGGTTCTGTGCCATTTACTGGATTTCTCATTGAATTGTTCAAGAGACATGATATTCCTATCCCCATAGATCTTACTAGGGCAGAGCTAGAGAAGCCCATTGATAGGTATTCACTTACTCGATTTGAGGGACAGAGAAAGAAAATGAGGTTGGAGGCAAGTGCATCGGAGCAACCATCGCTGGGGATACCGGAGTTGCAAGAGGTGATTGTCAACCTTAGGATCGAGTTTGATACCCGCATGACTTCATTGGAGGAGCAATCTGGTCGCCACACTACCATGCTCCAAGAGATAAAGGGTATGCTCATCTGGATGCAATCTAAGGATGACAATGAGGGTGAAGAGGAGGAGGATTAGGAGTTTAGAGTTTAGACTATATTTTTACTTTATTGTGTTTATTTTTAGTCTAAAACTCTTGTTGGTTTGATTAGAATGTATGTGGGATTTGTTATGTTTTGATAATTGTTTGGATATTTTTGAAATATTTTGGATGCTTTAATTTTCAATTAATGTTTGGTTTGATAAATGTTGTTTTTATCGTTTTGATCTACCTAGTGAAGAAATCGTTCGTCTATGATTATTAGTTGATGGAAACAAGTTTATTTCCTATTTCATATCATCCGAAGCAAGTTTATTTTCTGGTGTCTTTGAATTAAATTATGACTCTTCGCATTCCATGTGTATAAGGTTTTATTTCATATATTGTGGATGTGTTGAGATTTCTTAGTTTTTGTGACCATAAATAAATTATTGTGTTTTATTTTCAAAGATAGTTGAAGCAACTAATGACTTTACATAATATAATGTTTAAGCGGATTATCATTTCAATTCAGTCGTGCATGCTTGATACTTTATTATTTGTGTTGTATAGAGAGAGAATAACTTACACTGAACACGAGTTGTGATTTTCAAAGTAAAATTATTATAAATCAACATAACTACTTTCATGAAGTGGAGATTTATACATTGTGAGATTTAGTACCATGAATTATTTTTGTGAGCGATTTTATATTTACTCAAAAAAATTTGTTGAACTTCATTGTTTGAATAGTTTTAATATATTTGAATTTGGTTTACATGTTAGTGTGATAAGTTAGAATGTTTTACGTCTTTTACATGGTTGAACTATTTGACTTGCGTATATTCTGGATTTCGTTATATTGAGGCCAATTCATTCTTTTTTTTTCTCTGTTATTCTTTTTGATAATTGTATATAAAATGATCTAAAAAAATATATTGAATCTGGAGTTTGTCTTGAAATTGGAGGAAATGATGAATAGCATGATATTTGAGAAGTTGAGAAAAAACGGAGGAAATGGAAAGAAAAAAAAAAAGAAAAAAAAAAGAAAGAAAAAGAAACAATTTTTTTTAAAGAGTTCAAAGTTGAAAAGTATGCAAAGAAAATGGAGTTTGAAGTATATGCTTATTAAGTTTGCATGTGTAGTGGCCAATGCATATGTTGAGATCTATTACCGCTTGATTCTCTCTACTTTATTAGACTGTTCTTTCATTCATATGGCCTTAAGTATCTGAAATTGCATAAGTCTTTGAATTCTTGTATGTAAAAGTCATTATGTCAAATTCACAAATGTTGCATTAACTGTAAATATTTCTTTGTGAAGCTATGCCAAGTCAATACACTTCATATTTTTGCAGTTTTTAAAATTAGGAGTGCCCTATTTGCGTTACTTTTATACTTACTCATATAATGAGCAA
>BRYE01000019.1:7072500-7075000 GCA_030159115.1 Actinidia arguta var. hypoleuca
TAACTACTAATAAACTGTTTTGTTATCATCGAAATCGAGGCTTGATTCAACAAATACAATTAAAAAAAATGGACATATGAAAATTACTTCCCTTTTTATTTTTTTAATTTTCTATCTTCTTTTTTTCTATATTTTATTGTTGTTAGTAAATTTTTTTCACCGATTAATTATATTTTATACTTTTTAAATTTTTCTTGATAAAAAGAGCTTAAAAATATAAAAAATTATCTAATTTAAGAGAAAATTCACTAGAAAAGAAAAAAAGATTATCTCCAAATTAAATAATTTTTTTATATTTTGAGACTCTTATCGTCAAAAAACTAATATAATATAAAAATGTGATCAAATAATTAAAAAAATAGTAAATACAAAAAAATAAAAAATAAAAATAAGGGAGAAAGAAATGTGTTTTTTTAGTTTTTTTGTGTGGGTCTCACTAAAAAAATTAATTTAATGGGTAAAAAATATGCCAAACTTTAAAAGTTTTTTGTGCATTGAATCAAAATTTGTATGGGCCCCACACCTTTGAGAAAAAAAATAATTTCAGATAAAATCTCAACCGTTGGATTAAATCAAATGGATTTCAACCGCAGATAGCTAAAGATGAATTTAAGATTCAAAATGAGTTGTATTTTATAGTATAGATATATTCTATACACATGCGTACTTGTGAACTATGAATTCGTATTTACATAAGTTAACAATCTATATTATAAAATATAACTCATTTTAAATCTCAAATCTATCTTCCACTTTCTTCGGTTGAAATCCATTTGAGTTAATCCAACGGATGAGATTTCACTTGATATTATTTTTTTCTCCCTAAAACTATCACTTTCTTCTTCTCAAATGTGTGAGACCTACATAAATTTTGATTCAATGGACAAAAAACTTATAAAGTTAGGCATATTTTTTATTCATTTGATATTTTTTAGTGCAACAAAAAAAATACAACTAAAACACACATTTCTTTCCCACTTATTTTTTAATTTTTTTATATTTAATATTTTTTTTATTTGATTAAATTTTTGACAATAAGAGTCTAAAAGTATTTAAAAAATTATATAATTTGGAGATAATTTTTTTTTATTTTTAGTCAATTTTCTCTTAAATTATATAATTTTTTATATTTTTAGATTTTTTTATCAAGAGAAACCTAAAAAATATAAAATATTAATTAATTGATAAAAAATTAATTCACTAAATACAATAAAAAGTGAAAAACAAAGTAGATAAAAAAAATTTACCAAATAAAACCTTAAAATTTTTTTTTTTGCATAGTGCCCATGGGTGCAAGCAATTACTAGTTTATAATATAGGATGCAATTTTTTTTTAATCTAAAAACTATCTCTTACTATTTACGATTGAAATTCATTTGAATTAATTCAATAACTGAGATTTTACCTGAGATTATTTTTTCTCAAAAAAATATTAATTCTTTCTTCTCAAAGTGTGGGCCCCCACATAAGTTATGATACAATAAATTAAAAATCTCTAAAATTGGGTATATATTTTATCTATTGGATCTTTTTTAGTGTGACCCATAAAAAAAACAATCAATTAGGTTCTTGTAAGTATACTAAATAGGTAACCATGAAACATAAAAACACATTTAACATGAATGATTGGAATGTGGTTGGATTCTAAATCGGAACCGTAAACAATAAAAAGTGAACCAAATTGTACACTATGAGTTGCCTATTTTCAAAATCAAAACCAAACTAGCCTATCACAAAATTGAATAAACTATTCGAATTGGATCGATTCAGATTGGTTTTCAATCAATTTTTTTGACAACCCTAATTATTATATATGATATGGGGTAAAATATTCGCCTACTGACATACCAAGTCGGTCACATCACCTAGAGGACCACATCACTATATCACCAAAATAATATTGGTCGCCTATCACATCATTACCAATTGCTCACCTCTTCAATATACATATGAGGGCCATTCTCCTCCTCTCCAATGGGCAAGTACTTCTACGTCGCCAGATCACTAGTTATTACCTTGAAAGTTTTCGTAAGGAGTCCACCTACACAAGACGCATTTCCTACTATGTCTCATATAATTGTGGATTATTCTCTTATTATCACTCCGATATCTTTGGAATCTCCTTCTATACTTATCCATTTGAGGATCACGCCGTACTTTTCTTATACAACTCTTTATTCTCCAACTATATAAAGGCCACTTCCCCATCACAAAAGGTACGCTCAAGATTATATACTTTCTTTAAGCTCTGCATTTGTATACTTTCTTTGAGCTTTGCATTTGTATTTTGCCTAACTTATATCTGCCTTGGTCTGATTCCCGCGGCGGAGGGAGTTTGAGCGGTCTCACCCTAGCCGGTTACATTTGTTCATTTGCGCAGGTCGCCCGAGTTATTGCCGAGGTCCATTGCCAAGTTGAAGAATAATTTTAACTGTTGGTTGCTCGCCCCATTTTCCCACCACAACAATATATATTATTGTAGGGAAACTTTTCACGAGGA
>BRYE01000019.1:7125000-7140000 GCA_030159115.1 Actinidia arguta var. hypoleuca
TGTTAATTTTTCCAAATGGGATTCCAGGTACCTTACAATGACATCTCGACTATTATTTCCAACTTCAGGGTGTAACAAACCTAACCTTTGCCCAGAGAGGCCCTTTGCCACCCTCTCAGCATCAACCAATAGTTTGTTCCCCCTCACGCTTGGAGTTCTGAGCACGGGAGGGTACTCCCTTTGGGTTTCGTTACTACTTCCTTTGTTGGTGGTGTTTTCAAAGGCCATAATCATATCGTACATATGCATATGATCAATTTTCATAGACGGTGCCAATTGTGGGGTGTGGATACTTGAAATGAAGGAAAGAAAATCGAAAATAAACACATGCAGTGGCTGCACGACAAAACGATGGTGGTGGATGATATTTTAGGCTTCTTGGACCTAGCTACAATATAGGAATAGTAAGAATGGCCACCGGAGCTATTTTTAGAAATGGCTCTCCAATAGTCAAATTAGATGACCGATGGATACAAAATGTATGAAGATAGAGTTTAATGCTTAAAGTGCAAGAAATTGCATACCTTTGAAAGAATAACAGTTCGGCGTGTGTTGGGATGCGTCAGCTATCATGTCACTGGACAAACTGTAGGTCGGCGTTTGCTTGGATGCATTGACTGTTGTGTTAGTAAGTAGGCAGTTGACCCAGCCATGCCCCTAAGGCCTGGTTAGTAGTTAGTTATCATGTCGCCGATGTCTTGATCCAGGCATGGGGGCTGTTAGAAGTAGACCTTGTTGTGCAAGTTACCTTCTATTTCCTGATGTGTCTCGGGATCGCTGCCGACCGTTGCATCTTGACCAATCTTCGATGGAGTGACCCTATTGAGCATGCTATATAGAGTAACAACTTGGCAATGGTGCTTGTCTTAGCTCAATCGAGCTAATATTGCATATCGTCCGAGCATCGACATAGAGACTCCACCGATGATTCTTGGTATTTTATATCTTTACGACTTTAATTTTCAAAAACTATTGATTTGTTCATGTTTGAGATATTTTATGATTGGAGATATTTAATGTTATATTTTTTAATAAATTTTTGATTTTATTTCTAGTATTGACTGTAATTAATTTAGTAGGATTTTTTTCTTATTAGAATCTTTTTTTTATTTTCTTATTTATTTTATTGTTCTTCTTAGCTTGTATAAATAGAAATAACTCCATAGGAATAAGATTCATTCAGTAATAATATGGAATTTTATTTTTCATATTATTTTTTTATTTGGTATCAGAGCTAGAAGTTCTAAACCCTAGCTACGGACTCTCTAAACGTTAAACCCTAGAGGAAGTCATCTACCCCAATTGACTTCCTTTACACTTTGCCGCACCCTCCAGGCAGTCTGCCACTTCCAAGAACCTTTTCTGACATTCCGACAACCTATCCTTGTGTATAAGAGCTTTAGCGACAACCTCCGTGCTATCTAATTGGACTGCATAATTGTAGTCTAAATACCATTAAACCGATCTAAGTTGACCCTAGATTAGGTTAATTATGCCTTTATATCGTGTTTTGAACTGAAAGTCGTGTTAGCATTCTTTGTAGGTAAATATTGATAAAAAAGAGGATTTGGAGTTATAAAAGTGATTCGGAGTGCATACACACATATCTAAGTCTACTGCCGGGATTTATCTCGGGAAACATGAAAGTTTTCACTCGCGACTCGGAATGGAATGAAAGATTTGTTGTTGAAAAGAACTCACAAAGTTATACAAATTCATGTCTAACGAGCGTCGCGAGATATGGACTCCGAAAGGTTTAAAATAGAATGAGAAGAAATAGGAGAAAAAGTCAAAGATAGCTGAAAATATACACCATTCGAACGGCAAAAAATAAAGAATTTTGGGAGTTCGAACGATAGGGCTTAAAAAATAGAAGAAAATAAAATTTTGGCCTTGGAGTTCGAATGCCCAAAGACTTAAAAAACTCATAAAAAAATGTTACAACCCTAAGGGTTCAAATGCTAGGAATTTTTGCCTGAGCGTCGCCAAGGCAAAATTTTAGTATTTCACGCCAAGTCACAAACATGTCACTGTATTTTGACCATAAAATTTTAGTCTGATGTTCGATTGAGTTGATTTTTAGTCTGATGTCTGATTGGAAAGAAGACTTCAAGGGTTACAACTTTGTCTCTAATGAACATTGGCTGAATCGATCTCTAAGGTGGTCAAAATCAAGTTGGAAGGTTGCTGGGTGAACAGTGACCGTTAGAACACCCATTTTGGCATTCGAACGCCAAGAAGGGATTTTTGCAAAATCCTAATCCTACTAGGACTCAAATATGATGTCTATATATACCTCTTTACGATTTCTAAGAGAAGCACGTTCTTTTTAGGATTTTTACAGATTTCCAACTTAGAGATTCATAGTTTTCAAAAAATTTATAATCGATTACATTAAATTCAAAGTTTGATTAATTCAATTTACGATTTTGTTCAATTACGCATAGTTTTTTTTTTACAATTTATTTGTCTTTAATTTAATATTTCTAATTTTATTATTGTATTTAGATTTAAAATTTCAAAATGCTATCAATACATTGTTATTCATTTTCCATAGCTATGAGTGGCTAGTTTTTTCAACTCAGGATCGATTGTGAAGATCGATTGGGGATTGTGGATGAACAATGGAGGTAATTTTGGTTTCACCGTTATATCTTCTTGATTTTTATTCTTCTTCTTCTTTGTTCTAAATACTTTCGAAAACTTAGGCGTTCTATTATGTTCGGTAACCTTTATGCGTGAATGCCATACTTAGTATATACGCTGTCTTGTAACGTTTATGCATGAGTTGGGTTCAGTATATGTGTTGTGCAAATCGATGATGCACGACTATGATTATAACAACTAGATTTATTTTAGAAGTTGAAGATTGAAAGAATAATAGATGCCGCGATAAGTCCACCACCTAAAAAATTAAGGACCTGGATGCTCAGATTGATGCCATAAACTCCCCAGTTATTATAAACACCTTGATTAGGAAAATAGAGCCTTTATTCATAAAGAAGGTGATGAGAGTTAGAGTCTCGTCCAAATTCAAGTTGTTATCTTAGCTCGGAGTGTACGAGGGGAAGACAGATCCTATGGATCACTAGGACTCATACAAGAACTTGCTGATGCTCTAAGTGTACTCGAACGAGGTGATGTGTAAAGACTTTTTAGCAACTTTGAAAAGCCCAACGAGATCATGGTTCAGAAAGTTGTCTCCTAGAACTATTAATTAATTCAGAGACCTGAGCAAGCCCTTTATTGCTATTTCATGAGTTGTAGGGTCAGGAAAAAGAATGCCTTCCACCTCTTCACGGTCCACCAGAAAAATGGGGAAAGCTTGAAGGATTACGACAAGCATTTCAATCAGCCTATCCTGGAAGTGGAGGATCTTAATGACAAGGTGGTGATCATGGCGATGATGGTGGGTCTTCGTCTTGGCCCACTATTCGATTCCCTCTCCAAGAATGTCCCTGAAACCTTATCGGTACTCAAGAGCTAGGCCAAAAAGTACATTGCAAATAAGGAGTTAGTTAAGGCCAAGCGTAGGAGGAAGGGATGATCATAAGAGAAAGGAACCTGATACCCATAGAGCGGACTACAGGGAGGTAAAGAGTAAAAGGTATGAGCAAGGTGTGAGGAGAATAATTAATAAACGATGTCATCGCACTCCACCACGCTGACCTAACTTAGTGTTACCTCCTTTCAATGCCCCTATAGCCCAAGTACTCATGGAAATCAAGAACGAGAATTTTGTAAAGTGGTCAGGAAAGATTAAGACCAACCCCCTTAAAAGGAATAAGAACAAGTACTATGAATTCCACAAGGATCACGATCACAATACAGAAGACTGTTTTCAGTTGAAATAGCAAATAGTTGACCTGATCAAGAGGGGATACTTAAGGAAGTTTGTGGTTTATCTCCCGTGGACTGATTCTCTTGATAGAAGATATGCTGATAATAGGCCAACGACAGGTGATATCCAAACAATCCATGGAGGGTTTGGATCAGGGGGATATTCTAGATCATCGTAGAAAAGACATGCTAGAGAGGCAAATGGGCGGGAAAAAAGGCTATTTACAATCTTTCCACACCTATGACTAGAGCTTTCTAGCCCATCACCTTTACCAATGAGGATTTGAGGGGTTTGCACCTTCCCCATGATGATGCATTGGTCATCTCGGCCATAATCATCAATTTCAATGTTCAGAGGATCCTAGCTGACAATGGTAGTTTTGTTGATATTCAATTCATCTCGGCATTTGACAAGATGAGGATAGGGCGAGATAGACTCCACCCATTTCACACCCCTTTAATTGGATTTGGAAGGGGCTCAATAAACCCCTCAGGTGGGTCAAGTTGCTTATGACCTTAGGGGTGGAACCCATCAGACTATAGTTTGGCAGGATTTCATCATCGTGGACTATCGCTTACCCTATAATGCAATCTTAGGTCACCCAACCTTGGGAAAAATTAGGGCCATTACTTCCACCTATCACTTGATGATGAAGTTTTTCACTTCAACTGGGATAGGCAAGGTGATGAGGGACCAAAAATTTACAAGACAGTGTTAAGTTGGGATATATCCTCAAATTGACATACGTAAGCTATTCACTAAACCTGATCACCCTCTAGTTCACCAAAAAAGAACAAAGTTTGCCCCTGAACATTTGAAGGTCATAGAGGAAGAAATGGCTAAGCTCATCAAGGCCAATGTCATCAAAGAATTCCATTACCCAGATTGGATGACCAACATTGTCGTCGTCCTTAAAAAAAGGGAAAAGTGGAGAATATGTGTTGATTTTACTAACCTGAACAAGGCTTTCCTTAAAGACAGTTTTCCTCTCCCAAAGATCGATCTAATTGTTGATGCAACCTCCAAGTATGAACTCCTTAGTTTCATGGATACCTTCTTTGGATATCATTAGATCAAAATGCATCCTCCCGATGTGGAAAAAACTTCTTTTATCATGGAAAGAGGATTATAATGCTACAAGATCATGTCATTTGGGTTGAAGAATGCAGGGGTGACTTATCAGAGGTTGGTCGACAAGATGTTTTAAGAAATGATTGGGAAAACGATGGAGGTCTACAGAGATAAATTGCTAGTCAAAAGCCTCAAAGCAGATGATCATATCGTCCACCTAGATGAAACGTTTGGTATCCTACAAAAATATCGCATGATGCTAAACCCTTCTAAGTGCATCTTTGTCATATCATCAGGGAAATTTCTTGATTTTATGGTAACTAAATGAGGCATAAAGGCAAACCCAAACTATATTCAAGCTTTACGCATAATGAGCTCGCCCAAGAATATACAAGAGGTGCAGCAATTGACTGGGCGAGTAATCGCTCTTAACAGATTTGTCTTGAAATTAGCACACAAGTGTATGTCATTCTTCAAGATTCTGAGAAAAACAAAGCCTTTGAGTGGACAAATGAATCCGAGATGGCATTCCAGCAACTCAAGAAGTATCTTGGGTCGTCCTCTTTGCTCATGGTTCCTAGCATGGGCGATGAGCTCATCTTGTATCTATCCGTGTTGCCCATTACGAAGTGCAGTGCTTATCAAGGAAGAAGACAAAGTTCAGAAGCCAGTGTACTATGTCAGCAAAGTTCTCATATGAGCTAAAATTAGATACCTTAAGATCGAGAAGCTCACTTATACCCTAATGATCACCACAAGAAAGCTCTGCCACTATTTCTAGGCACATCTTATTGTTGTACACACTAATCAGCCCTTAAAGCAAATTTTCAATGACCTGATGCCTTTGGGCGATTACTCAAGTGGTCCATTGAGTTGAGCGAGTTTTACATCATTTACTGACCAAGGATGGCAATTAAGGCCCAAGCACTATCTGACTTCATAGCTGAATTCACATATGACATAGTCTCAGATCTAGAGATGGAAGCCCCTGAAGAACAAAACTAAGATGATGACCTCGCCAGGGGGAAGCTATTCATAGATGGGGTTATCCAACAAATATGGATGCGATGCAAGACTTGTTCTCCAAACTCCTTCAGAGAGCTGATGGAGTATGCTATACGTATTGGGTTTAAGGCCACCAACAATGAGGCCGAATATGAAGCTCTCCTCGCCGGATTGAAAGTCATAACAGAACTAGGAGTAGAGTCTTTGGACGCTTATAGTGATTCTCAGCTCATCGTAAATCAAGTTCAAAGAGATTACCTCGCCAAGGATCTATGAATGGTGGCCTATTTAGATGAGGTGAAGGCCATGTTAATGAAGATCAAAGATTTCAAGATTTGCCAAATTCCTAAAGAAGAGAACAAGAAGGCTGATGCCTTAGCTACCCTATCCTAAGCCTTTGATTTCATCTCGGATAGGAGTATTCCTCTGGAGTTCTTGCCAAATCCAAGTATTGACGTCGCCAAAATCGTTTGTCAAGCAGCAACCGATCTAACGTCAATGGACGACATCATTGCATATCTTAAATATGGGAAGCTGCCATCAGATAAGCTCCAAGCATGACGGATCCAGTATCGATCAAGTAGATTTTGCCTCCTCTGTGGGACTTTATATAAGAGATCTTTCTCAGGACCACTCTTAAGATGTCTCCGACCTAAGAAAGCAGATTACATGCTTAGGGAAATTCACGAAGGCATCTTCGAAAATCATTCCAGGGCTAGATCACTAGTTGTAAAAGCTGTTCACCAAGGATATTTTTGGCTTTAGATGGAACAAGATGCGATGACGTTCACCAGAAAGTGTGACAAGTGTCAGATGTTCGCCCTAGTTAGTCATCTCCCTTACCGAGATGGTGTTTATGGCCATTGAGGGTGTCTATGACCGGTCCATGGTCATTTGCCCAATTAGGGATAGACATACTTGGACCTCTACCTCATACTCCTTTATAGAGAAAATTCTTGATTGTCACCATAGACTACTTCACGAAATGGATAGAGGCCGAACCTCTCGCCAAAATCACTGAAAGGAACACCAAGAATTTTATTTGGAAAAACATCGTCTGCCAATTTGGGATCTCGAAGGTTATCGTCTCAAACAATGCAAAGCAATTCGACAATGATGGATTCAAGTTATTTTGTTTGGACCTTGCCATCTCCAATCATTACTCCTTGCCTGGTCATCCTTAGGCAAATGGTCAAGTAAAAGTCACCAACAGAATGATCTTGAGGAATTTGAAGGCAAGGTTAGAGAAATCCAAAAGTGAATGAGCATAAGATCTTCCAATTATACTTTGGGCCTACCACATGACAAATAGGATCCCTACGGATGAGATGGCATACTCGATTGTATATGGGACAGAATCAGTCATACAAGTAGAAATAGGAATGTCGAGCTTCAGTACATTAAATTTTGAAAAGGAGAACAATGAAGTAAAGTTAAGGCTTAATCTTGATCTCCTTAACGAAAAGAGAGAATGTGCCGAGGTGTGTCAGGCTGCCTACAAACATTAGATCACCAAGTATTACCAGAGGGTTAAGCATAGGTCATTCATGCTTGGCGACTTGGTCTTAAAGAAAGTCACTTTGTCTACGAAGGAGCTTAATGCTGGGAAGCTCAGCCCTACGTGGGAACGTCCCTACAAAGTTGTCAAGGTGTTTAGGTAAGGAACTTATTGACTAGAAGATATGAAAGGCAAAACACTACCTCATCCCTGGAATGCTGAACACTTGAAGAAGTATTACCAATAATTCCTTTGATCGCCATTTGATGAGGTTGCCTAAGCAACATGATATCGCCAAAGTCTTGTTTTGTTAAAGACATTATTATGATCGCCGATCTCCATGTAATTGTGGTTATCTTAATAAAATCATCAAGTTCTCTAGTTTCAATTTTGTTATTTCGCCAATGGAGTTTACGTCGCCAAACTAGGTTATATCACCAATTTCGCCAAAAAGGGTTATCGTTATTCTCTCCATTTTCTCCATTTAATCAGATTAAATCAACTTCTTGTTGCCGCCAAAATCAAGATATCCTAATTACTTATCTTTTTGTCGCCATTGTTTGTTCACCAATGGATAAATATTTTGAAAGTATTTTAAAATCATCAAGCTCGCCAACTTGTTATGTTCGCCTGACAATTTTGTTCGCCAGCTAATTAAGTCTGGTTTTCCAAATTCGTCTCACCAATCTCATTAAAAGCGATATCGCCAACAGAAACTAATATTGCAAGGAGACATGAAGAAGAATTGTGATTTCATTGATTTTGCCATTACATAAAAAAATATATATACAAGTTGCCTATGGGGATAAAGGGTTGACATCCTGATCACCCTACTTCTCTTTTTCCTCCTTTTCAGCCAGCTCGAGGTCAATTTGGATGTCCTCGATGTCAAGCTTAGGATGAAGACGGTCGACCTACTTCTTGGACAAATCAAAGCCCTCACCGAAGTACTTGGAAGCTACCTATTCCACAGCCTCCTGGAAGTCATCTGAAACTTTGTACTGTTCAATAGCTAACTCCTTGGTAAGGGTTTCCTTCCCCTTAAGCTTAGCCACTTCCTTCTGGAGGCATCACGATCCTCCTTCATTTCTTTCAACTCCTCAATGGCGCGTTGCTCTCGAGCCCCGAGCTCGGCTACTTTGCCCTCCAGTTATGTGGCCACTTTTTGGGCATGAGCCATCTTATCACCAACTGAGGCAGCCCTGGCCTATTCAACCATGGTCGCATCTCGCATCTCCCTACTGCGGCAAGCTAGAGAGGACCCAATCACCGTTGCCTACAAAATACAAAACTTATCAAAACAACAAAAAACACAAGTACAAGATCAATTGGAAGACCTTTGTATCACCTAGTCGACAACATGAAAGAATTGGGTGATCTCCCAATTGAGGTCCAACTTGTTCATCTCCTCGTGATCGGCGAGCAAGACAATCCCTTGGAAGAGCTTTTCTACTACCCTAGGATTCCCCAATAGGAGGCCTTGGGCCCAAAGTCTACCCGATGTTAGCCAAGATTCCCTCCCCAGGGACTATAGTAAGTGTTGGCACCTTGCTTACCGAACAACTCGGTGTTGACTTGGACTTGGAGGGATCCTTCTTTTTATCCTCGGGCGGCGACAAGGTCCCTTTCTTCTTGACATCAGCAGCTTGTTTGCCCTTCTTTGTGGGTGAGATGTCGAGTGTCTCATCCAGTGGGCGCTTCTCGCCTATGGCGATGCCCTTTGCCGTGGGAGTGGCACCCTTGGATTCACTTTGCTTTGCCATCTAGGCGAGCTTCTTCAGGCTAACCTTTTCTAACATAGCTATAAGAGGAAATAGGAGTCAATTAATAAATGAAGTACTTAGAGAAGAAGGAAGGTAGCACCATCCAATCTCAGCTCGGGGGATAGTCGTGGATCTAATTAGGCCTCTGAGCTAGAGCTTGAACTTGAGCTCGGGGTACTTGATCCTGAACTAAGGAAGGGTAGTCAGATTTTTCCCCCTAAGTGCCTTAATAGTGTTAGGTTAGGAAGGCGAGGTAAAACATTTCTTATTCCCTTCCTAATAGTCCCTTTGTATTCTACTGAGTCATCTCAAGAATGGTCACCTCAGGAAGGATCATCTCGGGAATGGTGGGACTCACCCTCGTCACTTGCAACATGAGTTGCATCGCTTGCCAGTTTATCCTCGGTGTTATCTCCTCCGCTGGACACTATTTTTCTAGAGTCAAGGGCAAAGATTCTACAGAAGGACCTAGAGCCAAGGATTTGCTTAATGAAGAAATATTGTCCTTGCTCTAGGAAATTCGAGATCTAATCAAACCTTTGTTACTCGGTCTCAATCAATACAGGCAGCTTGTTGTAGCGCTTACCTTAAAATGAAGAGCACTTGTTAATCGAGGATGAGGAGCTACACTTGATAATTGAAGGATGACTTATTAAACTAAGACTAAGCTGGGGTGCTCCATGACCTTGGGACCCTTGGAACCCCAGTATCCCGGGATAGCCCTTGGGGGAACTCCCAATTATCCTCCGACATGAAGAAGAACTTCTTCTTCCACCCCTTGATATTGCTAGGCACCCCCAAATAGGTGCCATCCAGAGTCTGGCTTCAGATTGTTGAAGAGGCCGAACAGGTTCCTAAATTCGTTGAGGCAGAGGGCGAACTTATGAAATTGTCACAGCACCGCCGCACAAATGATATTTTGCCATGCATTAGGGGCGAGCTGGGCGGGGCAAATGTTGTAGTAATGTAATACCCTTCTAATAGTTGGATGGATGGGAAGACGAAGACCAACTTGGAAGGCAGCCTTGTAAAAGGCCACCTCGCCTAGGCTAGTAGACACAATGGTCTCGTCTGGCTCAAAAAGCCTTGTCTGGATACTAGATGGGAAGAAGCATGACTCTATAAGGCAATCCAGCTCGCCCTGAGTCATGATATTTACCTCCCTCTCAAGCGGGGATCGAATGTCTACTGAGGGACTGCCCTTCGGAGTAGGAAGGTCCTCCCTAGGGGAAGAAGGAAGTTGGGTAAACTCAGCCGACATATAGGATTTTGATCCTAAATAGTCAGATATCCAAGATTGTAGAAAATTCTCTAAGTATCCTACGTCTGCATTATCAAACATAAACTAAAGGCTCAAAGTTAAAAGTAGGTGGTTGATACTTACTAAACAACTTAAATAAGGGTGAGCTACACATCAGTGCAAGACCAGCACTTCGTTATCACTAGCAATAGAAAAGTATGTAGTATGAGGGAGCCCCTATACATAGGGAGAGCCAATGGCTGAGATCTATTTGCTTCAACGATCGGGATCACAAGACGCCTCAAATTCTGAGATCATAACCGCCATTTGTAGGCGAAGAGTCACTCTGCCATCAATGTGCCTCCACATGTCGACCTATGATGGCACACTATCATTTCATGCTTACGCCATCCATCTACACCCCATGATTTATTACTCGATAATGTCAAGTGTTTCACATCGACATCTTGAGTAAGGGGCAACTGATGAGGATAAAATATCCACCTGCTGATGATCTGGGGTAGGCACATAGCCTAATAGGACTATGTCGCCAACTAGGGGTACACAAAAGACCCGAAAGAATTAAGAACCGAACCATCCCGACCTCATTGGGTCAGTTTGGTTCGGTTCTACCATGCCCATGGATTGGTTTGGGGTTTGAAAATTGTAGACCTGAATAATTTGGTTTGGTTCTCGGGTCTGTATGATAACCCGACTTAGAAGCGAACTGAATCGAAACAAAATCAAACAAGGAATCAAAGTCTAGAGCCGATCATATAAAAATACAGTGCACTCACCATACACTATTATTGCTCATGCTATATAAATCAATGATGGAGACTCGACCCAACTCGATAGAAAAAACAAAGAACCGAACTGACCCAACCCGATAGAGAAAGAATCGAAGAATCAAATCGATCTCACTCGGGTTGGTTCGGTTCAGTTCGGTTCATTTGGATAATTGGTTCGGTTCTGGGTCCAAAAATAGAGAATCGATCAAGATTGATTCGGTTCTGGGCCTGTTACAGAACCCAACCGAACTGACCATGCACACCCTTATCGCCAACATCTATCTTGATCACCAGTTGGTTCACCCACTCTCCTTGAATGTTCTCATTTCTCCTCAAACCTCACATCACTCAAGGCCGAGGTGGCTCACCTCGCCCTTCTCTTGGAAGATAAGATGAACACAAGACTCTATCTCCACTAGATCTCCTACCTTCACGGTGCTGTCTCCATTTGGCATCCTCCCCCTTTTACTCCGAGATCCTTGGACATGCCTTCCATACTTGGTTGCCTAATAATTATGCCGTGATCTTCTCGCACGGCTCTCCATTCTCCATATATAAAAGGCCGCTCACCCACTCCATAAAGGATAACTGCATTCTCACTCTGAGAGCTTTAACTCAGTTATTTCTCTCTTGCGCTTTGTCAATATCATTCATCTCGATCTCATCTTCACGTTGGAGGGGTTTGTAGCAGCCTCACTCCGGCCATTAAATTTTGTTCTCTTACGCAAGTCAATACTGAGGTTATTATCGAGCTTTAGGAGTAATTTTGACTATAAGTTGTTCATCCCAGATTTCTACCACAATAAATGCGGTGTTGGGAGATGGGAAGATGTCAGTGTCAATGTTAGCGAAGCAAAGATGGGTTAGCCAGAGGTCAGAGGAAGGATGTGAAGGAGAGAGACGGAAGTGAAAGAGTGGAATACAACAACTAAAATGAACCCTATATCGAACTTATTCACCGAGCATAACATGTTAGGTTGGATGGGTCCATGGGAAGGCAATTGGGTTTGTGAAAATACATGCTGAATTGCGGATGTTTCTGAATCAATATTTTTAAAATATTATTTGTAAGAATTAATTTTTTTTTAATATATTTTATTTGTTTTGAGTGGGAATCATTTTCAAGAATATGAAATGTTTTGAGTGTGAATGGAAGAGAATTTTATTTGTTCCAAAGCGTTAGAAGGGAATAGGGAAAGAAAAAATACATTTTACAGCGATGAGAATAAAAATTAAAATAAAAAAGTAACTTTTTAATCAAAAATATATTTGGAATGGTTATCATTTTTCTTTTTCAATCTAATTACTTGTTTGCCCCATTAAACAACATTTTAACTTGATTTCTTAAAGTAATTTATTTAATTGATTATATTTTTTATACCAATCCTTATCATTATTACTTGTAAAGTATAAAATTCATCTTCAAACAAAACTTGATTTTTTTCGGTTGGTTAAATTAGAAATTTGTTTCAAGTCTTTAACTTAAAGAAAACAACCATTTCAAGAACCACTCATCCTAAGAGCATCTCATTCGGTTCACAAGCATCTTACTAAAATCAAATTTTGCATGAGAGTATAAAAATGTTGCATTATTGGTGAAACAAAAGTCTTGTTAAAATTTGAAAAAAATATTTCTTATATTAAATTTTATAATAAGTTTGGTTCTGTCAAATCTTTCCACATCACCATCCGTATTTTAGATATCTAATAATGAAAAAAAAATAGTCGTGCTAAAATGGGTATGTTTCAATGGTTTAGTATTGCTAAAAATACAACAAAGTAGCATTATAAAAACCAAATTTTGAGAATAAAATAAACGGACGAAGGATATTTTTGTCATTTCCAATTTAATTAAAATCACTAAAAAAACACTCTCAATTGATGCGTGTTAGAAACGATGTTCTTAAATATGATTGCTTAGCGTATAGTTATAATCTATAACATAGGTTTTGATATACATATCGAAAACATGAAAATACTATGATAGATGCGTGTAACATAACGTAACATAACATGATAGAAAATATTTGCTCTTTTGAAATAACTTGTCCAAAATCTATGCTTGTACATATGCCCGCCCTTAGTCGGGTATCATACGTCATAAATGACCATCTTGTATAGTTAACATAATTCTTGAAACATACATTATGCACTATGACATCCCATCCTTAGTCGGGTTTGATAACATGATTTCCACACACCCTTGAGTCAGGGTATGCTGGCCGAGTACCTTTTCGAAAGGTAAAAACATAATGGTACATAGGCATATACATATAAAATATTTTTAAAAGAATCTCATCTAAGCCATGGATTTGATTTGCATAACATAACATAAATTCATACATATATCATAGCATAAAGAGAAGTTTACTCTACTTTAGAGATTATTACTTACATTGTTTGTGTTGTGCTACACTCATTCATCGTATTCCTTAGGCTAATCGAATTGATTCCTATACGTTTCATTTATTGACATTATTAGTATTAAGACCTTATTTCAGTGTTTATAATGTAATTAAGTATGTTTACCAAGTATCAGGATAATCATGGATGTTTGGTTATTCAAAAATTAATATTTGTGAAGCTTCAACCGGTTGAAAAAAATATTCAACCGGTTGAGAAAGAAAGTTCAACCGATTGGGGATGATCAGTAGTTTAAAAAAAATAGTTTAGCCGGTTAAAAAAAACTAGTTTAACCGGTTGGACATGATCAGTGGCTTAAAAAAAATAGTTAAACCGATTGAAAAAAACTAGTTCAACCGGTTGAACTGGAAAAAATTGAGAACTTAAGTTTTTTGTCCGGACTTCCGAGCCTATTTTGGGCCATTTAACATTGAAATTTGAAAAATGTTATTTCAAATAAACTTGTTGGTATTTGAAATATCTATCCAACTACACTTTAATTGACCCGAAATATTTTCGTATGAATAAATTATGACTAAAATACAAACAGTGATTTTGAAACAAAAACATGACGTAACATGATTTGACTCTTGATCAAAAAATGACATATTTGTGCAGTATTTTCATGGTATTTCTAAACCTTAACTAGGATAGAGTATAATCCTTTATCCTAGAGCATTTAGACACTTCTTAAGCCAAAAAATACATAACGAAACAAAAGAAATTTGTGAAGTTACCTCGTGTAAATCATTGGTGGTTTCCTAAACTTTTTCCTTTCTCTTTTTTTCCTTCTTCTTCTTCCTCTTTTTCTTCTTCTTCTTCTCTCAACAACTACTTCTCTCTCTTTCTCTTTTTTCTCCCTATCCTTATTTCTCTCCTTTACCTTTCCTTTCTCTCTCTCTTTTGGCGTGTCCAGTCCTAGTAGAAATGCTGGGACAGGTATAGGGAAGGGGAAAGGGAAGGGGTGGGGGTGGGGGTGGTTGGGGGATTTGTGGGATTTGACTATTTAGGGCTTGCGGATTTGATCACTTAGTGTGTGACACATGAGTTGAGTTACACTACTATTTGATCCATATGGATCCACATGGATCATTCAGACATGTCTGATACGTGTCTATTTTTCTGTTACACTTTAACCGAAAAATCTTTCCGAATACACATTCAAATTTTCATAAAATTCTTAAAATCATAATTAGTATTTGGAACATACATATATTAATTTCACATAATATATATATATATATATATACTTCGTGTATATCGTATCATATATTGTACATATTTTGTATTTATCGTGTCCATTCTATACTAATTTAGAGAAATTAGATATTTTAAAATTTTAGAATTTTACATAAAATCATTTAAGATGTGCTCACATAACGTGTAGT
>BRYE01000019.1:7155000-7160000 GCA_030159115.1 Actinidia arguta var. hypoleuca
TCGATTGATTGGATCAATTGATTCTGAGTCTTTTAATTGTAAAGTTTAAATTAATTTTAATATTTTTCAAAATTTTAGAATTAGTTTAAATCTATCAAAAATAAATACAAGATTTTTATTTTTATTTTTAGAAGTATAAGTTAGGATTGAGTTGTAATGTTTCAGTTTTTTTGTGTTCACCTTGATACTGCTCCTCGTGAGATCGATACTCGTATTTTAAGTTTTTATTACTACTTCACAACTTGTACACTTGCGGTAAGAAATTCACTTCTGAGAGAGAATAACTCGCCTCTCTCTCTCCCCCCGTCCCCCTCCTCCTCCCCCTCTTCTATTACTCCTTTTTTTTCCATTACAATTAATTCTAACTCAAAACTCACATCTTAAATATTAATATTTTTAATTTATGTGAATATGACCCAATTTTGAATTAATTTTATCTTTCAATGATCTTTTCATCTTATAGTCAATTTGTTTTCTTTTCTCGGTCAATTTAATTAGTGAAATTTGAAAAACAAAAATTACAAAAAAATAATAAATTCATATTAATTCAAACTTAATCCATTATTTGAATTTTATTAATTTATTTGTATAAAACATTATCAGAAGATTTGACCACAACTAAAAAAAAACATGAAATACAAAACTAATTAAAAATATATTTTATTCTAAATTGGGATAATGCATAGGCATCTTTAGCTAAAAAAAATAAAAAAATAAAAAATAAAGTATAATGAAAAAGAGGTGTAAAATAAGAGAGAGAGAGAGAGAGAGAGAGAGAGAGAGAGAGAGAGAGAGAGGAAGAGACTGTGTGATAGAGAGAGGCGAGTGGAGAGAGGAAAAATCGACAGGGGAGAGATTACTTTAGAATTAGAGAGTCATTAATGAGTAGGGATTCCAAACTCTATCAGAATTTAAAAACTTTTCATTCCATTAACTATTGATAGGAGTTAAGACAGACAATTGTTCTTAATCTATTAATCCACATTAGCAACTCTAGCAAAACCGAACCCTAGATCTATTGGCCAGCCTAGGTTAGGCTTTAATGTTGTGAATAGTGGGTATTTAATTATCATTCTAAGATTAGTACTTAATAGATGCCAGTGTTAAAATTTGTAAGGAAGAATTTTCAAATGAGTAGGAGTTAAAAAGAGAAATATTATCAAAAGAAGTGAAAATTCTCCAAGAAAGATGAATTTTTATTTCTTTTGATAAATTTCTTGCAAACTCCCATTGATTTAAAATTCTGTCTCATTTAAATTATATTATAATTGATTATCCAGGAATGCACATACAATATGTGTATTTCATGCAAACTCCACTGATTTAAAATTCTCTCATTTAAAATTATATTATAATTTATTATCCAGGAATGCACATACAACATGTGTATTTCATGCAAACTCCCATTGATTTAAGATTCTCTCATTTGAAATTATATTATAATTGACACATGTGCAATATCAACTTGTAGCAGTTATATCGTAAACGTAAATGTGAAGCAATTATCACGAGTTTCTAGAATTTCTAGACTTGGAGTATACGTGTATGTTTTTTTAAAAAATTAAAATTTATAAAGAATATTTTTAATATAAAAAAATATAACCAGGCTTTAACATTGTGGCACCTAATTAAGTGTTTCAAAGCATCACAAATAATTATACCAATTTATATAGAAGTTTTTTACGCATATCCTTTTTGTTCACCACTACTTACTTTATATTTTAATTGTCAGATAATTTAAATATTAAAAAAATCCTTGCGAAAAAGATGATAGTTTTGTTAATTTTATTTGAATAAAAAATGAAATACTTGTTTTATACAATATTGTAGGATTCTTTTCTCCATTTGAAAGCATCTTTTATCTTCTTTTTCGTGTCCAGTTCTATCTAAGATTATAAACAATAATCTTATATTTTACAAGAATCGATAATCTGATATTCAATGTGTAAGTCGTACTCTGCACACTAAATCATCTACTATATAGAATAAGAGACACACATGCACAATCATTAAATAAATAATGCAATACAAATATTGCTCACATAGATTCTTATTAAAATTAAATAATTAATTTATTAATAAATACTAAAATTATTATACAAAGCATGTCTTTTAGTATAAATATCTAACAGATCTTTCGGTGTGGACGCAGAGGTCTTGGCCTCTGACTTCACCGATAGGTTTGTTTTTCCATCGGTTGCTTCTTTAGCGACTAGCTTTGCTCACAAGTCACCTTCTCCTTGGCTTCGTTTGGTGTTTAGGGTATGGCGAAGGTCCTCAGCTCGATGGATCCCTTCGTCTACTTGAAGCCACAGTCTTACTATCGCTTTGAATTTCAGCCTCATCATAGTACGATAGGGCTTGCTTGCCCCTCGAGCCTCTCCTAGGTGAGGCTTCTCGTCTGACCGCCCTCACCTTGGAAGATACTTCATCTTCCTTATGGGTAGGCGTGCTCAAGTTGTTGGGCACCAAGACCAGCCACAACTCTTCCATTTCAATCTACATGCGTCTAATGGCCATGTCATCTCTACTAGGTTCTTCGCCGCTAAGGAGGGACTGACCTAGCCTCTATCACGGGGGGCCTTTGGCCGCCCTTTGAGCATTGGACAATAGCTTAGCACCCCTTTGCCTGGCATTAAGGGCACGAGAAGGTATGCTTGTAGATGACATCAAAATTGATTTTTGCTAACGTCTATGGTCAATTTTCCATAGACGATGCCAATTGTGGGGTAGTGGGGTTGACAAAAAATCACCGGATGGCGGGCATACAATACAAAAATATTGAGAAAGACCATCTAGAGTTGTCTTGAGGAGTGCTCTCTAACAATCATTAGTTACCGAAAATGAGGAGAGAGAGAGAAAAAGATGAGTTCTTGGCTCTGTTTTCGAAGAGAGAAAGTGAGTTCTTCCCACACTTCCAGAATGAGCTCCACTTTATATATTATATATTATATGATTTTTTTTCTATTAAGTGGGATTATGGCATATTGTTTATGTATAATGCATATGATGCTTATGTTTTTTTTCGTAAAATAAATTTATTTTAAGGGAAGTTAAATAGGTGTACAAGAAGATCGGAGAAAGATGCAAAGAGTTAATAAAAGATGGAGAATAATGGCACATAAAGCGAGACACATGTCCTATTTTATATTACACTAAAAAGGACACATGGCATCATCTTAAAACCTCCCAACATGAGCATCTCCTTCATATATATATATATATGAAATGATTCCCGATTTCTATCCCCTCACCGTTGAAAGACTTTTGTACCGTCTAATTTGGGACATGGTTAGTAGTACAAGCGATTTCATTTTAGTATGTGTGGCAGAAGTTATTAGGTGCAACTTTATATTTGTTTTGTTTTGAAAATTGTAAGAGTGATTGTTTTTGCTTATCAGTTAAAAATAACTTATAAAAGTAAAAAATTATAATTTTTAAAAGCTCTATATTTTAAAGTTTTTGAACTTTTATTTTAAATAAACAATTTTAACAGAAATTTAATTATATCAAACACTTGGAACATGGTTGTCGGCACAAGCGGTGCAAACTAGTCCGTAAGGTACATTTAACTCCCAAATTGGTATGCTAAATTCTGAATGTTTTTTCAATGGTTAAATCCAAAAGAGAAACTACAATTATTTTCAGTGGTTAAATCCTAGTTTGACCTAACATCTTTTGAGATTTTTAGGGATTTTTTTAGGGATTTTGTTTTATTTTTAGTGAACTGTTTTTAATCATTTGATAAAAAGTTTATATTTTTTCGGTTCTTCTTAATGAGAGGAGTTTAAAAATATAAAAAAAAATATCTAATTTAAAAAAATTCACTAAAGACAAAATAAATACTTTTTACTCGACAAAATAACTATTTATTTTCCTAGAGGGAGTTTTTATCAAATTTAAACAAAAAAATCTCATTTTAGATTGTTTTTCAAAGAGTAATTGGAAAATTATAAAATTTGGATCAATGGTGAAAAAGTTTAGTGAAGACGAACTTTTATACTTTTTCGACTCCTCTTGATAAGAGAATTCCGAAAATATAAAAAAATTCATCTAATTTGAACAAAAAATCTTTAAAAACGAAAAAAAGAATTATCTCCCATAAAATATCTAATTATGGTTTCTTTACATCCTTTTAGTGAGTTTTTTTTTTCAATTAGATGATAATTTTTACATTTTCAGAATTCTTTTGCCAAGAGGAATTGAAAAACATAAAATTTTAATCAAAAGTTGGAAAAAGTTCACTAAAAAACTAAATAAAAAAAAATCAAGACAGCTAAAAAAATCAAAATAACCATTACCCAAGGCATAAACAGTAACAAAAAAATCTCAAAAAATGCTTAAAATAAATTACCGATCACACACACATAAGACAATAGAAATTTACGTGGTTCGGCTAATGATACCTACGTCCACGGAGAGAAATCAATAATCCACTAATCGAACAAATGGATTACAAAAGGAGGAGACTCAATCTCTCAACTCACTCTCTCTCACGATCTTTCCCTGTCTTACCTCTCACTCTCAACTCACAATATACCGTTCTCAACTCTCAATACACTACACACAAATCTCAGTACCCTGCTCTCCCTTTTATAGACCAAGGGAAGGAGGTAGTAGACTTTCAGTAGGATAGCTAATAGTTATTCTATTCTACCTAGAAATAATCCTCTCAGGAGTTCTAAATAATTCGAGAGTTTCACTCTCACATGGACACTTTATGTGAGTCAATCAGGCTTGGGCTTGGGTTTGGCTACTGAGTTTGGATTCATTCAAGTTGGCTTGAATTCATCCAAGTGGACTGGACTCAATAATCTCCCCCTATAACCCACTAGAGGGTAATCCGATGTCTTCAAATTGTCCATCTTGATAATTTCTGGTCTAGCTTCCCCATAAGATCTGACAGACAGTATTCGAGATACCTTGCCCTCATCAATGGGCTACTCTGTTGGCCCAATAGACAACCCAAAAGGAGGGTGAATTGGATTTTTTAAAATTAA
>BRYE01000019.1:7167500-7170000 GCA_030159115.1 Actinidia arguta var. hypoleuca
TTCATCTTGTTCCTTCTCTTCTTCAACTTTATTTTCTTCCTCTTCCTCTTCACTTTTTTATCCTCTTCTCATCAAGTACATTTCTGTTTTCAATTCCTAAACCTTTCTTTCTATGAACCACAGTTGTGTTGCCACATTGTCTATCTTCTTATCTAAAAGAAGCAAACTCGTTGTGTTGTTGTCAACCTTTTCATTAAATTTTTGTAACAAACCTAACTTTTGTGCCATAAAACCACTCAAACTTCCTTCACTTTCCTCAATGCAGAACCCACAGATTTTCTTACACTACCATTCCCCGAAGGCGCTTTTTCTTTCGAGTTGCTTTACCCAACAGTCTTTTTGGACAACTTCGGTGTCCATTTGTTGTTTTTGAACTCATATCCCATCTTTTTCAATGTCTTTTCATTATATTCATCGCTAATGGTCTTGGGAACTCGCTTTATCTCATTATTTAAGTCAATATTGAATTGCTTAAAGACCTTTGTCAAAAACATCTCATATGTCAAACTAACCTTGTTCATTGTGGCTCTATACATTTGATCTAAGATAAACATTGGCAGGTCAATCCTAGATTCCATCAAATAAGCCCATAAAAAGAACAATTTCCTATTTGTGATGTGCTCGTATTTGTCGGTCTTAAGGATAAAATTTGTAGAGACAAAGTGATGAACTAACCTCGTTTCAAGAGGTAGATCATTTGTCGTTGGTTGTACATATTCATCAGCATTTTCTCCATAAAGAACACTCAATTGTAGTTGTTTATTTATTTTTTCTTGATAAATCTTTCCATCAAAGTCTAATCCTAAATTTTTTTAAATTACCGATTTATCCAATGTGAGTCCTACTCCCTTTACATAACTATTAATAGAGTCCTTCCCATATTCTCCCGTGACACTTGCATAGAAATGAGCAACTAAATCAGGGTAAATTTCATCTCGTATTACAGTCATGATTTCCACCCTAGATTATCAAACTTCAAACTAAATTCAAAATTATAAGAGTTGGAGAAATTATAATATATCCATCTGCCATTTAGAACCTTATGAAGTGAGAAATTGATGTTATACCTCTCCTGATCCTTGTCCTCGACGAAATAAAGAATATTTCGTTCTAAGGCTGGGGCAGAGCTTGATTCTCCCTTTTTCTTCTTTCCTTTTCCCTTGCCCAAATCGTCATTGGCCTTCCTTTTCTAGCCTTTACCCACGGTGGGTGTCGACACCACCAGTGCAAGCGACTGTTTTTTGGGTTTTGTGGACTTTGGTGCCATTTTATGAATCAGAGCAGTTGTGAGATGAGAAATCAATCGATTAAGAGTGTATATGAAGTTTGATCGAGGGATTTTTGGTGAATCAAGCAACGTGGGGACGGTTCAGAGTTTTGGAGGGAGTTTTAGAGAGAGAAAGTGTAGAGAGAGCTCTTGTGAAAGGATGAAATTAGGTTTTCATTTGTATTTATAGTCCCGACTAATGTGTTGACATTTTTATTGTGGGTGTCGACACTTTAAGGTTCAAAAGGTTCAAACAATTCAAATTAGGTTCATAAGGTTCAATACACATTTCAGAAGGTTCAACATTCTATTCAAATGTGTCAACACTTGTTCTTTAGGTGTCGACACTTGGTTTTAACATAAATCTTCTATTCAAATGTGTTGACACTTATCAGTAAGGTGTTGACACTTATCAGTAAGGTGTCGACACTTTGTCTTTCAAATATTAATGTAAACTTTCTATTAGAATGTGCCAACACTTATAATCTAGATGTTGATACTTTTGACTCAACATTTTAATGTAAACATTCTGTGATAATGTGTTGACACTTTGTATTGAGGTGTTGACACCTTGTGTTTTAAAATTTTAAATGTGTCGACACTCATATGTGTGGTATCGACACCTGTGACTATGACTCAAAAGTTTTGTGTGTCGACACATGAAATTGAAGTGTCAACACTTATAGCTGCAGAGTTTATGTTTGTACCTAATGTGTTATATATTTATACAAAAAATTGCGCAAATTTAATTACAATTAAGCACATACTATTAACACTTATCAATTAATAGGATTACTCATTTCTTGTTCTCTTCTAATAATAGAAAATCTATCTTTACTTAAGAGTTTTGTAAAAATATCTATGACTTGATATTTTGTGCACACAAAATCAAGTTCAATATCGCCTTTTTGCACGTGTTCTCTTATAAAGTGATACCTAATCTCAATACACTTGATACGAGAGTATTGAATAGTATTCTTAGTCAAATTAATCGCATTAGTGTTATCACATTTAACAGGAATGTGGTCAAGTAAAATTCTGTAATCTTTTAATTGATGTTTCATCCATAGCACTAGTACACAGCAACTACAGGCTGCTACATATTCAGCCTCCGCCATAGATAATGCTATAGAATTTTGCTTCGTGCAAAACCAAGACACAATCATGTTGCCCAGGAGTTGGCAAGAGCCACTTGTATTTTTCCTATCAATTCTACTTTTTGTGTAGTCGGTA
>BRYE01000019.1:7175000-7177500 GCA_030159115.1 Actinidia arguta var. hypoleuca
ATTTGTCTAAGCGTTCGAAGGGCCAAACAGGCATTCAAAGGGAAAGGCAAAAATTGGAATTTTATCTCTCTAGACGTTCGAACAACTGTGTGGGCGTTCGAACGACTATTTTTCTCTATTTTGACTTTTTCTTGATTTTGAAGCCCTTCAGAGCCAAATTGGCCGACGCATGTTAGATGCAAACATTTACAACTTGATGAGATCTTTCCAACGGCTTGAGAATCAGCTCAATTGGACATCTGTAGCAAAATATGACTCCTTTTCGCGAGATTTTGCCCAATAGAATTTTCTCATTTTGCATGCCGCAAGTCCCGGATTATCATTAAAACTCTAATTCCATCTCTTTAGCAATAATAACCTTAGAAGACAACCAATTCAGAATTTTTCATAATATAGAAATAATATAATACAATTACACCTATTCTAAGCTACAAAAATCCTAAGTGGTTGCCGCCTCTAAGCTCTGATCTTCTAAAAATTACAATGAAAGTTCGTATTTATAGGCCCAAAGTTTGAAACCCTAGAATTTTTTTAGAAAATAGTCTTGGCGTTTGAACGGCTCAACGGGCATTCCAACGCCCATTCAATTATGGGATGCAAGCTCTCGGGACGTTCGGAAGGCTGATTGGGCATTCAAACGCCAAGTCTAGTTTTTCACCTGTCTGTTGTAGCTCAATTTTGATAACTTTAGAGATCTATTTAGCCAATTATTATTAGATGAAAAGTTGTAGCCCTTGAAATATTCTTTCAATACTTCAAAAATCAGATCAATCGGACATTGGAGTAAAAAGTTATGGCCAAAATACCAAGATAGATTTTTAAAAAAAATTTGAAATTTGTCCAAGCGTTCGAACGGCCAAACAGGCGTTTGAACGGAAAGGCAAAAATTAGAATTGTAGCTCTCTGGACATTTGAACAGCAGTGTGGGCATTCGAACGACCATTTTTTCCTATTTTGACTTTTTCTTGATTTTGAGGCGCTTCGAAGCCAAATTGGCTAACGCACGTTAGACGCAAACATTTACAACTTGATGAGATCATTTCAATGGCTTGAGAATCAGCTCAATTAGACATCTGTAGCAAAATATGACTTTTTTTCGCGAGATTTTGCCCAATAGAATTTTCTTGTTTTGCATGCCGCAAGTCCTGGATTATCATTAAAACTCTAATTCCATCTCTTTAGCATTAATAACCTTAGAAGACAACCAATTCACAATTTTTCATAATATACAAATAATATAATACATGTACACATATTCTAAGCTACAAAAATCCTAAGTGGTTGCCGCCCCTAAGCTTTGATCTTCTAAAAATTATAATGAAAGTTCGTATTTATAGGTCCAAGATTCGAAACCCTAGAATTTTTTCAGAAAATAGTCTTGGCATTTGAACGGCTCAACGGGCGTTCCAACGCCCATTCAATTATGGGATGCAAGCTCTCGGGACGTTCGGAAGGCTGATTGGGCGTTCAAATGCCAAGTCTAGTTTTTCACCTGTCTATTGTAGCTCAATTTTGATAACTTTAGAGATCTATTTAGCCAATTATTATTAGAGGAAAAGTTGTAGACCTTGAAATATTCTTTCAATACTTCAAAAATCAGAACAATCGGAAATTGGAGTAAAAAGTTATGGCCAAAATACCAAGATAAGATTTTAATAAAATTCTGAAATTTGTCTAAGCGTTCGAACGGCCAAACAGGCGTTCGAACGAAAAGGCAAAAATTAGAATTTTAGCTCTCTAGACGTTCGAGCGGCCATTTTTCTCTATTTTGACTTTTTCTTAATTTTGAGGTCCTTTGGAGCCAAATTGACTGACGCACGTTAGATGCAAATATTTATAATTTGATGAGATCTTTCCAACGACTTAAGAATCAGATCAACCGGACATCTGTAGCAAAATATGACCCCTTTTGCGAGATTTTGCCCAATGGAATTTTCTCATATTGCATGCCGTAAGTCCCGGATTATCATTAAAGCTCTAATTTCATCTCTTTAGCATTAATAACCTGAGAAGACAAACAATTCGGGATTATTCATAATATACAAATAATATAATACAATTACACCTATTCTAAGCTACAAAAATCCTAACTAAGCTCTGATCTTCTAAAAATTACAATGAAAGTTCGTATTTATAGGCCCAAGGGTCGAAACCCTAGAATTTTTTTAGAAAATAGTCTTGGCATTTGAACGGCTCTACGGGCGTTCCAACGCCCATTAAATTATGGGATGCAAGCTCTCGGGATGTTCGAACGGCTGATTGGGCGTTCAAACGCCTAGTCTAGTTTTTCATCCGTCTGTTGCAACTCAATTTTGACAACTTTAGAGATCTATTTAGACAATACTCATTAGAGTAAAAGTTGTAGCTCTTGAAGTTTTCTGTCAATGCTTCAAAAATCAGATCAATCAAAAATTGGTGTAAAAAGTTATGACCAAAATACCAAGATAGGTTTTTAATAAAATTCTAAAATTTGTCTAAGTGTTCGACAAAAGGGCGAATT
>BRYE01000019.1:7182500-7195000 GCA_030159115.1 Actinidia arguta var. hypoleuca
TAGTTATCATATTCTACCTAGAGATAATCCTCTCAAGAGTTTTAGATAATTCGAGAGTTTCACTTTTACTTGGACACTCCATCTGAGCCAACCGAGCTTGAGTTTGGCTACTGAGCTTGGATTCATCCAAGTGAGTTTGAATTCATCCAAGTAGGATGGACTCAATAACCGGCCTAGGTAGTAGCGTTATAAAATGTTAAAAATTAGCGATCAACAATATCAAATTATTATATCTTAAGAGTATTACTCAAACTTCTTATTTCTTCTATTTCTTTCATAAGAAATCAAATCAAAATATTAGCTATGGAATCCATGATGAAGTAACCTTTTAAACCGAAAAAAATATTAATACATCTTCTGTTCATGCATTATCAACTAATATTTTTTTAAGTGAGAATAGTAGTTCAAGTGGTAAAAAACTTGTATACTCTATCTACTTTGCTCATTTCAAACCTTGGAGCCTCATCCCCCTCTCCCCTCGATTAGCAATAGAGTGGGAATTGATTGTTGTATGAAAAAATAAAATAAATATTTTTGTCAAGTAATAGGTGCCTTAAATATAGTTACATGATGGGTAATTTAAGGATGATGGGTAATTTCGATGTGTATGTGTATTATCTAAGAGAGATTAACATTCCACTCCATTTTTTAGCCTCTCATCTCATCCTTATGAACGGTCAAAGGACAAAAATGAGTTGTAAAAGAAAAGTAAATGTGAAATCATTGGACTGTTTAACAAATGATTAAAGTTAATTCGGGTTGGTATGGTGATCTTTAGGCTTGACACTTGGAAATCTCCCATTCAAGATCTTAAATTCAAAATCTCTCAAATGTTATTAATTCTTTAGTCAGGTTAGTTCAAAACGAGTTTTGCTCTGGTTTTAATAAACCAATCGCTAGTGAATAGTAGAATTAATCTCCGAATTACTCGATCCTCGAGATGGATACTGAATAATAATAAAAAAAATGATTAAACTAATGAGTCACATATTAAATAGATAATACATGGTGTTAAAAAAAAACTCTTAAGTTGATGTAATAGTTATCAGTACACGGTCCAAGCAACCTAAATTACTCAACACTGCAAATAAGTATATGTTAGATGCTATAGTAATTAGAAAAAAATTACAGGTTTTAGATAAATAAGTCATACACCTCTCTTTATGATGTTAAACTTTTAGATAAATCATTGTTTTGAATTTGGAAAGTGTTGTGGTAAAAATCTGGGAGAGCAACCATCAGTTGGAATCGCTCCTCGGCCTCGGCGCTGGACCTCGGCTAAACTGGGGCGACCTGCACAGCAACGAACAAAAGTAATCGGCCGGGGTGAGGCCGCTCAAAACCCCTCTGGTGTATGAATCAGACCAAGGCGATCAGGAAAATACTACAAGCGATGTGGGCGAGCACGATAATAAATGTGTATGTGGTGCCTGTGTTGAGCGTACTTTTTTGGATATGGGGGAGCGGCCTTTATATAGACGGAGTACTGAGCCGTGTCAGTGTATCATGGCGAGTTCCTCGGAAGGATAAGCATGGGAGGATATCCCAATAAAATCTGGAGATTAATTAGGACCGCCCACTGGTGATTAATCCGTAATTATAGGCGTTGTTATGGAGCTGGAGTCTATTGGAGACAGTTCTCTTGTTGAGGTGGTTCTCTAGTAGAGGTGGAACTCTATGGAGGTGGACTCCAATCAGGTAGAGGAATGACGGAGGAGTCTCATTGTTAACAGACTTCTAATGGAGATGGAAGTTGTGGAGAATCAAGTCTTTGGGGAGACATCTCTGCCTTAGGCGAGATGAATCATCTCGCCAAATCACCTCGCCAAATGGCGATCTCCAGAAACTATTTGACGGGAGCCCTCATTAATATGAGGCGACCAGGAAAGTATATTTGGAATATCAGGGCAACGTTCCCTGCTCGGAACATAATAGGTTCTGGACTTGTGCGAATTATCCCACATTAGTAGCCCCCTACTCAAAGCGCCGATCTTCAGGACCTTTGAGTAGAAGCAATAAAAGTCCTAGACTCATGCGAAAATGCATTAAATGTGCCCCTTCCCTCGCTTGGACACGTGGACTAAGGCATTAACTTTTGCAGGGAAGTTTGAGCGAAAAAGGCGGCGCCATAATGACTTTTAGCGGGATTGATGGTGCTGGGCTCGAATTTCAAAAGGAATTTCAAAAGGTCGCCTAATCTAGGCCGTTGAAGAAGATGGATCTCATCCGTCATTTTTCCCTATATATATGGGGCCCCACCCATTCATTTACACCCTTTTCTGCCAAGCCAGTATTACTCGCTTTCCTTGCTTTCATTTGTGGTTGCCTTTCCTGCTCCGAGTTTCTTCTCGTCTCTGCTTGTGACCGCCTTTCGTCTCCACGGCAGTAAGTAACAGTCTTCGTTCTCCTTTTTAGTATTATGTCCCATAGGTCTAAGGTCAGTCCATCAGATTTGGATTCTTTGCCCTCGTGGGTATTTGACCATCTACGAGAAGGTTCGTCATATATTACTGACGAAGTTAGACAATCCCCCAGGTCACCAATGGAAGACCCATCCATTCCTGAGGTCGCCCCTTTAGGTGATGTTCACCCTTCCGTGGAAAAAGAACATAACGTCATGACTCCCGAGGAGCTAGACCTGCTTAGGGAGACTTATTCCTTTTCCCAGGGCGTACAACTCAGACTTCCTGAGAAAAATGAAATCATTCTTTTTACCCACCCTGGCAAGGAAGCCTTCTATGAGGCCGCCTTTCCTGCGGGCCTTCGTTTTCCCATTCCTTCAATAGTTAGGTTAATTTTGCGGTTTTATAAGATCTGTCCTGCTCAGCTCGTCCCCAACGCGTGGTGTAGTATCGCTGGCGCTTTGTCGTTGTGGCGAGTTCATAAATATTCGATGACTCTTTCCGAGTTTAGGAATATTTTTTCCCTCAATAATAACCCTAAACCGAATCAAGGGTGGCTCAACTTCAAAGCGAGGTACAAGAGAACCATCCTCGGAGGGTACCCCAGCAACGTGAAGGGGTGGAAAAGCAAATTCTTCTTCGCCTCGGGGGATAGCTGGGAGCTTTTTGACAAGGAACCTCGAGAGGGAGTACCACGAGTTCCGAGGTCATGGAACATTCCAGGTCGGGTTTTTTTTTGCCAATAATTTTTGGTATATTTATTAATAAGATTGGTATTAACATGGGTATTTTTTTAGATAAACGCTGCAACGATCTGCCCACGTTGCTTTCGTACGAGCAGGAATTTTTTGACGAAATTTCACAATCGGTGGTGGAATGTGGGCGCTACATGGTCCCCATGCTTCTTAAAACCAAGGCATTTCGTCGGTTTTTCTACTCTCCTGGTTCTATGGCATCAGGGGAGGAGGGCGAGCAGCCTCACGCACCATCAACGTCGGGTGAAGCGGGTGAGTCCCGCCCTTCCTGTGGTGAATACCTTCACGGCGACCAACCCCGAGAGGACTCAATAGAATACCTAGGAACTGTTAGGAAGGAACTGAGGAGGATTGTACCTCACATTCCCGACTTGACTTTATTAAGATGGTCGGGGGGAGAAATTCGAGACCCTATCTTAGAATTTTGTTCGGTTTTGGGATCGAGCTCGAACTCGACATCGGAATCCCAGTCGGATTCCGAGCTAAACCCCGAGCTTAAATCGGATGGTATAAATTCTTACTATTCTTTGTTGGTTAAATTCTTTTCATCTGATTTATATTTTTTTATTTTTTTTATTTTTTTTACAGCTATGTCGAAGAGGATTAGCTTGAAGAAGCTTGGCGAGAGGGTGGAGAAAGCCCGAGGCGAGAGTTTTTCCAAAAAATCTGGTCCTGCTCCTATAAAGGGAGTGGTCATTGGCGAGAAGCGCCTGGTGGAAAAACCTCCCACCTCGCCGAGTAAGAAGGCGAAGTCTGGGGATCATTCCAAAGGCAAAGGGCAAGCCCCCACTCCTGAACCCAAAAAGAAGTCTGGTCCGGCAAGCCATCCTGGGGCCACCTCTTCTAGACCCGGGGAGGGGAGCTCGCCTTCATTGGGTACTGCCCTTGGTCCAAGGGCCTCCATTCTGGGGAGCCCTTCCGTGGCCGAAAAGATCCTCTGAGGACTAATCCCTCCTACGGATCAAGAAAAGGTGGGGCAGCTTTCCTTGGACCAGACTGCCTCAAAATTTTTTCAGGCTCTTGGCCAGATATTATTTCGATACTAATATTTGTTGTATGCGTATTAAACATGTTCGATTTGATCTGATTAGATTTGTTTGTAGCAGGCGCTTGTGTTTGGATCTTCTTTGGCGGTAAAAAGCAGGCATCCCTTCAACAGGGGCGAGCTGCCTCTTTGGACACTGAAGTCTCCCATCTTCAAAAGCTATCTTCCGATCTGGAGCAACAACTGGCCGAGGTGCGAGCTCGGGAGCAGCAGGTCGGCGATGAGTTTGCCAAAATAAAGGATGAAAGGGACACCCTCTCCGATAGTCTAGGAAAGGCCGGGATTCTGATTGCGGATCTGAGGGATAGAGTTGACCGCTCTAAAAAACTGGCTGTTAAGGAATTTAAATCCTTGTCGGATTTCTCTGAGGCTTTTGAAATTTTTTCCTCGAAGTATTTTAGCGAAGGGTTTGATTTCTGCAAACGACGCTTCGCCATCATCATCCTGACCTCGTCATAGACTTGGAGGAGATGTGTCTTGATCTTGACCTACTTGCCGAAGAGGACTACGAAGCAGAAGGGGAGGGTGGTGAGGAAGAAACTGTTGAAAAAAGAGATGCGAATCCTTAGGGCAACGCAAATCCTCAAGGCGGCGAAAACCCTCCCCCTGTATAATTGTAATTTTAATGTACATGATTCCTTTGTATTTTCGCGTTTGAATGAATATTACTTTGCTTTTCGCAATTTTGGCGATGTCACCCACTAGCTCTGGTGTACTTTTACTTAGTTCTTTAATATTTTTGACCTAAGATAGGCGATCAAGATGCCATCATTTTTCAATGAACTGGCAATCTTGAATAGGCGATCAAGATGTCTCTGTCATCTTATGACGATCTGGCGATTTTGAATATACGATCAAGATGCCTCCATTTTATAATGAGCTGGCAATCTTGAATAGGCGATCAAGATGCCTTCATTTTTCAATGAGCTGGCAATCTTGAATAGACGATCAAAATGCTTCCGTCATCTTATGATGATCTGGTTGATCTTGATTTGGCGATCAAGATGCCTCCATTTTTCAAAGAACTGACGATCTTGAATAGGCGAGCAAGATGCCTATCATTTTTTAATGATCTGGCGATCTTGATTTGGCGATCAAGATGCCTCTGTTATTTTTCAATGAACTGGCGATCTTGAATAGGCGAGCAAGATGCCTTCATTTTTCAATGAGCTGGCAATCTTGAATAGGAGATCAAAATGCCTCTGTCATCTTATGATGATCTGGTTGATCTTGATTTGGCGATCAAGATGCCTCCATTTTTCAATGAATTGGCGATCTTGAATAGGCGAGCAAGATGCCTCCATCATTTTCAATGATCTGGCGATCTTGATTTAGCGATCAAGATGCCTCCGTCATTTTTCAATGAACTGGCAATCTTGAATAGGCGAGCAAGATGCCTCCGTCATTTTTCAAAGATCTGGCGATCTTGATTTGGCGATCAAGATTCCTCTATTTTTCAATGATCTGGCGATCTTGATTTGGCGAGCAAGATGCCTCCGTCATTTTTCAATGATCTGGCGATCTTGATTTGGCGATCTCCATCCTGCAATTGGCAATGATTGAAATAAACTGGAGAAGTGTTATTACTCAAAATATAATCTAGGAATCATTACAATTATTTTGCCCAGGCGAGCAGACTGAATGTCATTGGAAATATTTCTTCAAATGCTCAGCGTTCCAAGGATGGGGGAGTGCCTTTCCGTTCATATCTTCTAGCCAATAAGTCCCTGGTCTAGACACCTTGATGACCTTATAAGGGCCTTCCCATGTTGGGCCTAGTTTTCCTACATTTGGCTCTTTAGTTGACAGGGTAACTTTTCGTAACACTAGGTCGCTAGGTAAGAATGACATGTGTTTGACTCTTTGATTGAAATATTTGGCGACTTGATGTTTATAAGCTGCTTGGCGTATGCTTGCTTACTTTCATTTTTCATCAAGGAGGTCGAGGTTGAGTCTCAGCTCGCCTTCATTGCTATCCCTGTCAAAATTTGAAGTCCTAAAACTCGGCATTCTGATTTCAACGGGTATCACTGATTCAGTTCCGTAAACCAAGGAATAAGGCGTTTCTCCAGTAAAAATCCTACTAGTCGTGTGATATGCCCATGCTCGGCAGGTCTTCTACCCATTCTCCTTTGGATTTCTCCAATCTTGTTTTCAAATTTCTCAGGATGGTTCTGTTAGTGACCTCTACTTGGCCATTGACTTGAAGGTGACCAGGCGAGGAGAAATGATGTGATATGGCGAGGTTCACGCAAAATTGCCTGAATCCATCGTTGTCGAATTGCCTGGCATTGTCCGAGATGGGAACTTTGGGGATTCCAAACCGGTAGATGATTCCCTTCCAAACAAAATTCTTTGTATTCTTTTCGATGATTTTGGCCAACAGTTCAGCTTCCACCCATTTTGTGAAGTAATCAATGGCAACGATCAAGAATTTTCTCTATAATGGAGCTTGAGGCAAAGGTCCTAGTATGTCGATCCCCCATTGGGCGAATGGCCATGGGCTGGTAATTGGCACCATATCAGTATGGGGAAAGTGGTTAGATGGTGCGAACCTCTAGCATTTGTCGCATTTCCTGGTGTATTTTGTTGCATCTTGTCCCATCTGGGGCCAGAAGTAGCCTTGGTGAATCGCCTTTTGTACCAGTGACCTTGTCCCCGAATGATTTCCGCAGATACCCTCGTGGATTTTTCTCATCACATAATTGGCTTCGTCAGGTCAGAGACATCTTAGGAGAGGACCAGAGAAAGATCGTTTATATAAAATTCCATGAAGCAGGCAGAACCTTGCAGATCTATAACGGATTCGACGAGCTTGAAGTTTATCCGTTGGTAGTGTGCCGTTCTAAAGGTAGGTGACGATCTCATCCATCCATGTTGGGTCCGTTTCCGTTGCACAGACGGGTTTGGCGACCTCAATACTTGGCTTGGACAGAAATTCCAGGGGTATACTTTTATCTGATATGAAATCGAAAGTTGAAGCAAGATTGGCTAGAGCATCAGCTTTTCTATTTTCTTCTCTGGGGATCTGTTGAATGGTGAACTTTTTGATCTTCTGAGTTAAGCATTTGACTTCATCTAAATAAGCTGCCATCCGTACGTCCTTAGCGAGGTAATCTCCCTGAACTTGGTTGGCCACTAGTTGAGAATCATTGTAGGCTTTAATTGACTGAACTCCCAATCTTGTGGCGACCCGTAATCCAGCGAGGAGTGCTTCGTACTCAGCTTCGTTGTTGGTGACTTTAAACCCAATTCGTATAGCATATTCCATTTGTTCACCTGCCGGGGTTTGGAGAACAAGCCCTGCACTGCATCCGTGTTGATTGGAAGACCCATCTACAAACAATTTCCATTTCTCAAGCTCTTCCCCCGAGCTATCGAGGCTGTTTTCTGAGCTGTCGAGGTTCTTTGCTAAGTTTGGAATCTCCGCCTCCGAGAGGACTTCTAGATCGGTCTCGTGAGTGGATTCAGCCACGAAGTCGGCTAAAGCTTGGGCTTTTATCGTCGTCCTCGCTTTGTAGTCAATATGGAATTCACTTAACTCAATGGACCATTTTAGGATTCTCCCCGAGATATCTGGTCATTGGAGAATCTGTTTTAACAGTTGATCAGTCAGTATAGTGATAGGATGGGCTTGAAAATAATGGCGAAGTTTTTTGGCGGCGATCAAAGGGCGTAGGTGAGCTTCTCAATCATTATGTATCTGTTCTCAGCACCCATAAGACCTTACTAACATAATATACCAGTTTCTGGACACAGTCCACTTCTCGGATAAGCACGGCACTTACTGCTATGGGCAAAATGGAGAGGTATACAAATAATTCTTCGCCCGTGGTCGGAACCACAAGTAGAGGAGGTGATCCCAAATACCTTTTGAGTTGTTGAAACGCTTCCTCCGATTCTTCTATCCATTGGAAACTTGTATTTTTCCTTAGGATTTTGAAAAATGGTAAACATTTGTCCGCTGATTTGGAAACAAACTGGTTGAGGGCGGCAATTCGCCTAGTTAACTTCTAAACTTCATGGACATTTATGGGCGAGCTCATCCTGAGTAGAGCCTGAATTTGGTCTGGGTTTGCTTCTATCCCTCGTTTGGTTACCAAGAATCATGATACGCCAAAAATGCATTTGGAAGGATTTAACATCATCCTGTGTTTCCTCAGAATGTTGAAAGCTTCTTCAAGTTGGGCGATGTGATTGTTTGCTTCGAGCCTCTTAATGAGAATGTCGTCTATGTATACTTCCATGGTCTTTCCAATTAGCTCTTTGAACATCTTGTTCACTAATCTCTGATACGTAGCCCCAGCATTTTTGAGACCGAATGGCATGACCTTGTAGCAATACAATCCTCGTTCTGTGATAAATGAAGTCTTTTCTATGTCGGGGGGAACATCTTGATCTGGTGATATCTTGAGAAGGCATCCATGAAATTGAGTAGCTTGTGTTTAGATGTGGCGTCAACTATCAAATCAATTTTTGGCAGAGGGAAACTGTCTTTTGGGCATGCCTTGTTGAGATCAGTATAGTCAACGCATACTCTCCACTTCCCCCCTTTTTAGGGGCGACGACGACATTGGCTAACCATTCCGGGTAATGGGCTTCCTTGATAACCTTTGCTCTGATGAGTTTGGTAACCTCCTCGTCAATAACCTTGAGTCGGTCAGGGGCGAATTTCCTTCTCTTCTGGAGAACTGGAGGATTTGCCGGATTGATATGTAACTTATGCATGGTGACCTGGGGATCAATACCCGGGACGTCACCTTGTGACCAGGCAAAAATATCAAAGTTTCTTTTTAAGAATTCCACTAAAGCACTGCGCAATTTGTTGGTAAGTTCTATTCTGATCATAACGTGGCGATCAGGATATTCCGGATGTATGGAGATCGGGGTAGTTTCTTCAAGGGGTTTGGTGTTTTCGGTTTCTCGGGGATCCATCAAGACGACCTGTTCCACCTCGTCCCTCAGAGATTCCATCTCACCATCGTTGATCTGTAATTGCTATTGGGTATTTGGTACTGGGGAGGTTTTGATCTTCATAGCCGAAATAAAATATTGTCTGGCCACTTTCTAGTCGCCTCGCACCTCGCCCACGCCTGCTGAAGTGGAAAACTTTATTTTTAGGTGGTAGGTCGAGGTGATCGCCCTAGTCCCGCTAAGAGTTGGGCAACCTAAAATGGCATTATAGGGGGAAGGGCAATCTACCACGATAAAGTCCTGCCAAATGGTAGTTTGACGAGGTTTTGTTCCCAAAGTAACAGGCAACTTAACCCATCCCAACGGATGAGTCGCATTTCCTCCGAATCCCACCAAAGGTGTCAGGAAGGGATGTAATTTGTCAAGCCCTATTTTCATCTTGTCGAACGCTGATATGAACAGGATGTCAGTCGAACTACTATTATCGACCAAGATTCTTTGGACGGTAAAATTGGAGATGATGGCTGAAACAACCAAGGCGTCGTCATGAGGCAAGTGTAGACCTTGCAAGTCATCTTTGTTGAAGGTGATTGGTGGGGGAATATCGGCCATTGCTGATGAGAGATTAAAAACTTCGAACGGCCTATTAGCACTTCTGGCGTGCCTCTTTCTAGACGAATTCGAACTTCTTCCCGATCCAAACCCGCCGTGTATTACCTAAATGTCTCCAGCAATAGGTCGATTATCGCTGTATCTTTTTTCTGGTGAATTGGGGGATGGGCGATCACCAACATACTTTCTCAGATACCCCCGTTTAATGAGGTCGGCTATCTGCTCCTTCAGGTGGAAGCAGTCTTCTGTGTTATGGCCATGGTCTCGGTGAAACTCGCAATACTTGTTTTTATTTCTCTTTCGGGGATCAGTCTTGATTTTCGAGGGCCACTTAACGAACTCTTCATGCTTAATCTCTGTAAGAACTTGGGCAATAGGAGCATTAAGCGGGGGTAACACCAACTCGGTGCGGCGAGGTGGGGTACGAGGTCACCTGTCATTGGTCCGTCTTAAGTCTTGATTAGGCTTCTTCCTCCGTTCATCGTCCCTATAATCAGATCGCCTTGCATCAGGCTCCTTTCTTTTATGGTCATCTTTTCCTCTTCGCCTTCGTTTGGCTTCGGCTAATTCCTCCGCAGCGATGTATTTATCAGCTTTACTTTGGAGAATGGACAATGTCTCCGGAACATTCTTGGACAGAGAATCGAATAAGGGACCTGGGCGAAGTCCCTCCATCATTGCCATGATGACTACTTTGTCATTGGGATCCTCAACTTCTAATATGGTCTGGTTAAATCGTTTCACATAATCCTTCAGGTTCTCCATCTCTTTCTGGTGAATGGTAAAAAGGTGGGACGCGTTCTTTTGCCTGATCCGGTAGCTTATGAAATGGGCGACGAAAAGCCTGCTCAGATCTCTGAATGAATCGATGGTTCCAAGAGACAACTTTCGGAACTACGACCTCGCCGATCCCTTCAGTGTAGCAGAAAAAGCTTTGCACATGACTTCGTCTGAATACCCTTAGAGATACATCAGATTTTTATATGAATCCAGGTGATCCATAGGATCCGTTTTGCCCTCGTAGATCCCGAGCTGAGTTGGTAGTTTGAACCTGGATGACACCTTGGCTTTCATATTCTTTGGGTGAAAGGTGGTTCAGTTTGTCTAATCAAAGCGTCTACGGTTATCGGGGCACTGGTCCCCGTGTTGATGGCATCTAAGCGGGCATTCAGATCCCTAATCTTCTGAGAAGTGGATATATCTTGGCGCCCTGGTTCCTGATGGACCCGATGAGATCTATCTCGCCTTACCCCTTCGCTTTCCAGTCCTGGCGTCTTGCTGGATGATGATTCTAGAGATGGGCTCCTTTCTTGTCGGAGGCGAGGACTAGGAGAATGACGGCACCTTCCTCGCTCGATACTACGGTGACTTTGAGATTCATTTCCTGACGGGCGAGAATGACGAGGGGTCGGAGGAAGTGGTGGATGGTTATTTGCGGTGAGGTGCTGTATGAGGAGGGCGTTATTTTCGTTCATGATCCTCATCTGTTCGGCCATCCCACGTATCTCATAATGAAGGCCCTCTAGATCTGGAGCTTGGCTAGTGTTAGCCATTGGATGGGCTCTGTTCTCTAGAGGGCTGCTGGTTCTTGGTCTAGATAATAACCGGCTGCGCAGGTGCATAGGATAAAGAGAACTATCGTTCCCACAGACGATGCCAAACTGTTGTGGTAAAAATCTAGGAGAGCAACCAACAGTCAGAATCGCTCCTCGGCCTCGGCGCTGGACCGAATCTAAACTGGGGCGACCTGCACAGCAACGAGCAAAAGTAATCGGCCGGGGTGAGGTCGCTCAAAATCCCTCCAGCGTATGAATCAGACCAAGGTGATCAGGAAAATACTACAGGCGATGTGGGCGAGCACGATAATAAATGTGTATGTGGTGCCTGTGTTGAGCGTACCTTTTTGGGTATGGGGGAGCGACTTTTATATAGACAGAGTACTGAGCCGTGTTAGTGTATCATGGCGAGTTCCTCGGAAGGATAAGTATGGGAGGATATCCCAATAAAATCTGGAGATTAATTAGGAGGCTGCCAACTGGTGATCAATCTGTAATTATAAGCGTTGTTATGGAGCTGGAGTCTATTGGAGACAGTTCTCTTGTTGAGGTGGAACTGTATGGAGGTAGACTCCAATCAGGTAGAGGAATGACGAAGGAGTCTCATTGTTAACAGACTTCTAATGGAGATGGGAGTTGTGGAGAATCAAGTCTTTGGGGAGACGTCTCCGCATTAGGCGAGATGAATCATCTCGCCAAATCACCTCGCCAAATGGCGATCTCCAGAAACTATTTGACGGGAGCCCTCATTAATATGAGGCGACCAGGAAAGTATATTTGGAATACCAGGGCGACGTTCCCTGCTCGGAACATAATAGGTTCTGGACTTGTGCGAATTATCCCACATCAAAAAGTAATTTTCATTTTTAACTCAAAACGCTTATAGTATTCATAGCTTCTAATAAACAAGAATAAGTACCTTAGGGGTGTACTTTGGAGATAGACTCTTTAGGGTTCACCATTGGTGCCAATCAACCCAAGTAGTGATATCTCGTGGGCTCGCACATCGGCGTGGAGCCTAGGCGGCCTAAGCTTAGAGACTCGTCCGCCAACCCTTTTACTAAATGTTTATATGACTTGCCCTATGGAGACAAACCAAGACCTGGAGATGAAATTCCAAATCTTTCCTACTAAACCAACAAGAGTGGTTTATCAAAAATCAATAAATCATATCAAGAAATTTATTGTTCAGCTAAGTTTTAAATATCAATTTTTC
>BRYE01000019.1:7210000-7217500 GCA_030159115.1 Actinidia arguta var. hypoleuca
TCTTGATCATTATATTGGGCTAGATTTGTTAAATCAAAAAGAGAAAAATCACTCAAGAGATCTTTAATTGTATTTATCATTTCAACATAGTTATTGTGAGCATTCATTGCTGCAAAAAACCAAAGTTGTCGACCGAAGTTTGAATCTTTAATCTTGACTATCCAGATCATTATCCAACGGTCCAAATTCAATCAAAATGGCTAGTTCAACTACATTTAATGCTAAACAGCTAGAATTCATAAATGGGTTATAAATGCATGCCTTGGGGTAGTTTGAAGATATATCAAGAGCATTGATTACTTATAACTTGTTGAAATCAATTCTCCAATCTCTTGATCATTATATTGAGCTAGATTTGTTAAATCAAAAAGAGAAAAATCACTCTAGAGATTTTTGATTTTATTTATCATTTCAACTAGAGTTATTGTGAGCATTCATTGCTACAAAAATTATGAATTTGAGAGAATCACCTTGAATGATTGATTGTATTCTTAAAGAGAGTCATTCTCTTAAAGACTTGAGAAGCTCTGGTGTTGAACCAATTGTAAATATTTACAAGCATTCGAAAGCTTGTGAAAGATAGTAAAATCTCAAGGAGGTCTTAAAGAGTGAATGTAGGCAATATTTGGCTGAACTACTATAAATTTATTTGCAATCTCTCTTCCCTTCCTCTCATTATAATATGTAGCGTTTGTATAAATTGCATACATATTTATTTAAGAATCATTAGATTATAATTGGCCATTATTAGAGCAAACTTATTTCAACCCCCCTAATAGTTTGCCTTATGGGTAACAATTAGTATTAAAGCAAAACTCTATATTTTTCAAACGTAATAGTCTAGGAGTTAAAGATCCATGGAACATAGTAGGGACATCTATGACCGAAGGTCAATCTACCAATAGGCCTCCACTCTTTTCTAGTAGTAACTATAACTACTACAAGTCTAGAATAATAATTTACATTCAAGTCAATGACTATCCATGTTGGAACATTATTGAAAATGGACCTATCATACCAATGAAACAAGAAGGTGTAAAACCTCAAGATGAGTGGACAATAACGGACACTAAAAATGTACAAACTAATTCCAAAACTATTCATACGTTATATCGGGCTACAAAATAGCCAAAGAAATTTGAGAAAAATTAGCATACTTGCATATAAATATGAACTTTTCAAAATAGAATTAAATGAAATAATTTTTGATATGTTTACTATATTTACGGACATCATAAATGGTTTAAAATCTCTCGATAAAGTCTTCACTAATGTGAGAATTGTAAGAAAAATTCTAAGGTACCTATCAAGAATTGGGGACCGAAGGTAACCGCCATGGAAGAGGCGAAAGACCTCACAGATATGAGTCTTGACGAATTACAAGGATCTCTCATGACACATGAGATCACCATGAAGAGTAATCATGAAAGCGATGAAAACAAGAAAAAGAAAGGAATAGCTTTCAAAGCTTCCTCATCATAAATCGAAGTAGAAATTAAAGACGATGATGATAGTAATGTGGATATGGCTCTCTACACTAATAAGATTCAATAAGATGTTTGTGAAATGCCAATTTCCAAGAAGACAAGAAAAAAAACTATAGGAAAGAGGAAGAGCCAAAAAGGATCCCATCATTTGCTATGAGTGCAAGAAGCCGGGGCACATAAAAATTGATTGCCCTAAACTCAAGAAGGATTCAAAGAGAGACAGAAAGAATGTCAAGAAAAAATTTAAAAGATTCAAGAAAGTCTTTGCGGCTTGGGGACCAAGTGCTTTTGAAACATCTGATGATGAATCAAGTGAGAAAGAAGCGGTCAACCTTTTTCTCGTTGCAAAGGAAGAAGAATCTGATGAGGTATTCTATGTATCTAATTCTTTTGATAAATTACAAGATGCATATGATGATCTGTATGAGGAATTGAAGACAATAGGATCAAATAGTTAAATGTCAAGATCTATATGATGATCTTGAAAATCAAAGAATTTAACTCTACTACTTGGGTCTCAACGATCTATTTATGATAGAGACAAAATTGGATATAACACTTTAAAGAAACGAAAACTTTATAAGAATATTTTTATAAAAACATCTCCACCTATTGCACCATACTATACATGTACTTACTGCAACAATGATGGACATACATCATATTCATGTCATGTAAAGAGATGTGCATGAAAAGAGGTCAAGACCATTTGGGTGCCTTAGAAGTTTGGAACTAACACACTAGGACCCAACAAGATTTGGGTACCAAAGACTAATGCATAAACCTTTCGTGTAGGTATGCTTCAATGCAAAATCTAAGAAATGAAGATGGTACTTGGATAGTAGATGCTCACGGAACATGACCGGTGACAAATCTATGTTTGCATCCCCCACTCCAAAAGATGATGGTTTTATGACCTTTGGAGACAATAGCAACGCTAAAATCATTGATATAGGTAATGTTGGTAATGAACTCTCTCCTATTATTGAAAATATTTTGCTTGTTGATAGATTGAAACATAATTTGCTTATAATTAGTTAATTATGTGACAAGGGAAATAAAGTTACATTCTACAATTGCTCTTCTACCATTGAAAGCATCAAAGACAACAAAGTATTGTTCATTGGTCAAAGAGTTAAAAATAGTTATATTTTTAAACTAAACAATATTGCATCGTTGGATGGAACTTGTCTTGTGTCCATGAGTGATAATAACTGGCTACGACATAGGATGCTTGGATGTGCTCACATGGATTTAATTTCATAATTCTCTAAAAGGAGTAAGTTGTTGATTTATCAAAAATATATTTTGAGAAAGATAGACTCTTTGGAACACGTCAACAAGGCAAACAAACCACAATCTCCTTTAAATCCAAAAATATTATTTCCACCTTAAGGCCATTACAATTATTACACATGGACTTGATTGGCCCTTCTAGGACTATGAGTCTTGGGGGTAAACTATGTGTACTTGTTGTAGTTGATGACTTTTCTAGATTTACATGGTTTATCTTCCTAGCTCATAAAGATTTGTTTTCAAACTTATGTCGTCGACTTCAAAATGACAAGGGATAACTTGAGAAAATTTAATAATGGAAAAGATAACTTGAGAAAATTCGATTCCAAATTGGATGAAACCATTTTCTTTGATTATTCAACTACAAGCAAAACATTTAGAATATTCAACAAACCTAATTTAATTGTAAAAGAATCAATCCATTTTACTTTTGATGAATCTAAAGACCTTTCTTCAAAGATTATTGCAAGAAATGAAGATGTAGGTATTGATGCAAATATGAAAGATTTAGAAATCAATCAAGGAAATGAGAAACATCAAGAAGATACATTCGAGAAAGAATCTCAACAAGAAGCGGATCTATCTCCAAATGAATCACATGAGGAAGGTGATGATAACTCTAACTTACCAAGAGAATGGAGGTTCGTCCACAACCACACAATGAACCTAATTATAGGTGATCCATCAAGGGAGTAATCACTAGACACCCTATAAGAAATATTTGTGGTAATCTTGCATTTGTTTCTCAAATAGAACCTAAGAATTTTCATGAAGTCGAATTTGACGAATATTGGTTAATAACTATACAAAAAGAATTAAATCAATTTGAAAGAAGCAGGGTTTGAACCTTAGTACCTAGACTAAATGATACACTATAATTGGTACTGAATGGGTATTTAGAAATAAGTTATATAAATCCAGAATGATTGTTAAGAATAAAGCTAGACTTGCAGCACAAGGTTATAATCAAGAAGAGGCATTAATTTTGATGAATCCTTTTCACCCATAACTAGACTAGAAGTTATCCGTATGTTGCTTTACATTTGCATGTTACATGGATTTCAAGGTTTATCAAATGGATATAAAGAGGAAGTATATGTTGCAAAACCTCCGAGCTTTGAAAATCATGAATTTTCAAATCATGTATTTAAATTATCTAAAACACTATATGATTTGAAATAAGAACCACGAGCAACGACGGACACAAGGGGGGCGGGCAAAGGCCATGGCGCCCCAATCGTTTGAAAAACCTCTATTACTTTTGACTATTTTTCTATTGGTCCATTAAAGTATACATAATTGACCCCCTCAGACTTCTGTCCTTATTAATAATGGAGTGGCCCCCCAACTTTGTTTATAATTAGCGCAATGTTCTATGAATTGTACATCAGCAAATTGCAAATAACCAATTACAGCTGAAGGCATCAATTGATGTTGTCAAATGGCTCATATTCCAAGCTTGTGCGTTTAGAGAGCATGATGAACGCACTGGTTCCAAAAATAGAGGTAACTTTCTTGAAATGCTAAATTTTTTAGGTGCGGTTGTGTTAGAGATGTTCCACAAAATGCTTCATACATATTCCATATAATGAACTAATTTTTTTCTTTATGCCTATAAAAGTGAATCTATTAAGGCAACTTAGGTACAATTCCTTTGCACATTGTTATCAATTTTGAATAATTTGCCCTAAATATAATTCGTGCGTCCACTACTGACCGCGAGTATGGTATGATAGACTTAGTAAATTTCTAAATGATAATATTTTTTCTCACAAAAAAATAGATAACACTCTCTTTATCACGATAAAAATCAAATATCATGATATCCTCATTGTACAAATCTATGTGGATGATATTATATTTGGTGCCACTAATGAAAATTTATTATAAAATGAGTTTGCTAAATGTATGCAACGTGAATTTGAGATAAGCCTGATGGTGAGCTTAATTTATTCCTTGGATTACAAATTAAGCAAACTACTGAGGGCACCTTCATCAATCAAGCCAAATATACAAAGCAACTTCTCAAAAGGTTTGGCATGATGGAGTCAAAGCCTCTTGCCACACCAATGAAACACTTCAATAAAGTTTCATAAGGACGAAAATGGTAAAAATATTGATGAAAAGCTTTATCGAGGTATGATTGAATTATTGCTTTATCTAATGGCAAGTAGGCTGGATATCATGATTAGTGTGTGCATATGTGCTTGATTTCAATCATGTCCTAAGAAATCACATCTAGTTGCCATAAAATGCATATTTAGATATCTTATTAATACTCATGATTTATAACTATTTTATCCTAGGGGAGTTGCATTTGATTTAAATGGATTCTCTGATGCCGATTATGCCAGATGTAAGGTTGATCAAAAAATCACAAGTGGTACTTGTCAATTTCTAGGACACTCTTTAGTGTCATGGTTTAGAAAGAAACATAACTCCTTTGCCTTATCAACTGTCGAAGCCAAATATGTGGCTGCTGGAAGTTGTTGTGCTCAAGTATTATGGATAAAACAATAATCGGAGGACTATGGTTTGCATTTTTATCATGTTCAAAAAGAGGATATTCAACTATATATTAATACTGATAAGCAATTGACAGATATTTTCACAAAACCACTTGATGAACAAAGATTTTGCTTTATCAGACGTGAGCTTAGAATGTCTAAACCAATGTGAATACTTTTTGGTTTTTAATTAAGTCTAGAGATAGTAGTATAATTATATTTGACATAGAATAGTTGACATTAAAGTGTACTATTCATAACTTATCTCCTACAAAACAAAAATTATCACGTCTCACATTTTCATAAATTTCAACCAAGTGAGGTGGTCATATTTTGATATTCATACTATCTCTCATTGTTTCTTGCACATCTAATTATCTTGTCTTTTATGATTTATGTGTGAAATCAATCTAGTCATACTTACCTTATACGTGGAAAATATAGTTATGTGTACCTAACATTGCCTAGGATTCACGTAGGACACCCATATTTTGATTTTTATTCTCAAACAAATCAAGCCATGATACATCACGTTATTCATGATACTTATGACTTATGCACATCGAGAAAATTGATCTAAATTAAGATAAAGACATTTTTTTTTATCAAATTCAAAATTTTCTAAATTTTTTCTAGTTTGCCTAAAGTTCGACCGACTTAAATAAAGTTTGGTCGACCGAATGGCAAACTTCGGTCAACCAAAGTTTGGTTGACGGAACCTCTGTGTATCTCTTTCTCTATCTGAGAAAACTCCTAAACCTAGCCTACTTCATCTCTATCTACGCTCTCTCTCACAAAAAACAAACCTGCAAAATAAGTCATGATTTGACCACAAACCAAACATGCAGTGAATGATCCGATAGGTGAGGGGGCTGGACCAAGCAATCCATCCCAATCGGAGTTCAACCCGCACTTGTTCAAAACTCTAGCAATTCAAGCAACATGGTTGTCAGAATTTAAGGAATGGAACATCATCACGAGTCGAAACATTGATGATGAGTTTTTGAAAAAATATAGAAGGAAGATGATGGATCCGGTAGAGGCACAAGGATGGAAAGGAATGATTCCACTTCCTATGGATGTTTACTCAAATTTGGTAAGACTATTTTACTGTAATCTCAAAGTAGGAACTCCTGATAATGTGGAGTTCATAATAGATTCAAGGGTTAAAAGGAAACACATAGTGATCACACTGAGTATTTTATCTGAAATCATTGGTATTCCCATGATTGGGGATACAATTTTCATTGATAAGCCAAGTCAACTAGACGGGTTTATTCCTCACAAGGTAACTTTAAAGATAAAGTCTTTGTCAGATGATTTTTAGGTGCCTCAAACACTCATGATCGGAAAAAGAAATTTAGGCTATTCCATAGATTTATTGTCTACAATATAGTCCCTAAGAAATGGCACTACAATCAAGTTACTACCATAGATTTATTGTCTACAATATAGTCCCTAAGAAATGGCACTACAATCAAGTTACTACAATATAGGAGTGCTATTGGACAACCCTTAAATTTGAACTATTTGATCCCAAGGGAGATGACTAATGTAAAAAATCATAAGTTCAGAGCATTGCCTTATGGTGGTCTTTCAAAAAAAATGTTTGAGCATTTTAGGGTTAGCTTTAGAAGCCAATATAATCAACAAATAGATGGAAATTTCACTGAACACCTTAGCGACCGTGGTATAAGTATTAGTACCACTGATAATGAAGAAAGTCAAGAAGAAGGGGATGAAGCTCAAAGTCAGGATTATATTGATATGAATGTGAATAATGCGCCACATAATGAAGAGATTCCTCCTAGTCCTAGCTCGTTTGGAGTGCCACCGCAAAACCCTTTACCCTATTAGAATTCTCTTATGAAAAATATTAGATGCTTGAATGCTACAATGGAACGCATGGAACAGGACCAAGAGAGGTATGATCAATAATTTGATCAGTTGGGAGATAGCTACAAGCGGCTATATCAGAAGCAAAAGGAGTTTCATCAACAATATCACGGCCGAATGGAGTATCGTGAAAGCCAATTAGATCATCTTACCATGGCATATGCACCTCGTCCTCCTCCTTCTCCTCTATTCACGTTTTTCCCTCCTCATCCTCATCTCGTCCTCCTTATCCTCCTCCATCCTCTTAGATGAAGCTACATTCACTCTTCTCACTCATTTTGATGACGTCCCAAAGGAGAGAAGAAAGTAGAAGG
>BRYE01000019.1:7225000-7227500 GCA_030159115.1 Actinidia arguta var. hypoleuca
GTGATCCGATTAGGTAATTTTTGATATTTGATTGCCATCATTTTTTAGGAAAATGATAGAATTGATATTATTTGAAATCATAACGGTTAGATCGAATATCCGAGGAATCGAGTCTATACTTGCCTTTAAATCATGTATATCAAACTTATTTGGTTATAAACCAATCCATTATGCTATAGGATAATGTACAATTGCCAAACGATAGAACACGATTATGATGATCTAAACCGTGCACTTTGTTTTTCTTGCTATTTTAATCACTCTCGTCAAATTTGAAGTCCATCGGGTATTGAAAGCCCTTTCATCAATACATTGATTCATTTATTCGTTATCAAATGATAATTTCTCTCCTTCGATCAAGTATGCAACGATAATTAAATCACTTTATTTTTTTCATACATGATATAATCACTCTCACTTAAAATCTATATGGTTCCGATTAAAAAAAAAACTATTGTGATGGCCGTCGAGTCGTGCATTATAGGACATTATTGCTCATAAATGCACCGAATGTGATCCGATTATGTAATTTTTGATATTTGATTGCCATTATTTTTTAGGAAAATGATAGAATTGATATTATTTGAAATCATAACGGTTTAGATCGAATATCCGAGGAATCGAGTCTATACTTGCCTTTCAATCATGTATATCAAACTTATTTGGTTATAAACCAATCCATTATGCTATAGGATAATATACAATTGCCAAACGATAGAACACGATTATGATGATCTAAATCGTTCACTTTGTTTTTCTTGCTATTCTAATCACTCTCGTCAAATTTGAAGTCCATCGGGTATTAAAAGTCCTTTCATAAATACATTGATTCATTTATTCGTTATTAAATGATAATTTCTCTCCTTCGATCAAGTATGCAACGATAATTAAATCACTTTATTTTTTTCATACATGATATAATCACTCTCACTTAAAATCTATATGGTTCCGATTAAAAAAAAAACTACTGTGATGGCCGTCGAGTCGTGCATTATAGGACATTATTGCTCATAAATGCACCGAATGTGATCCGATTAGGTAATTTTTGACATTTGATTGCCATTATTTTTTAGGAAAATGATAGAATTGATACTATTTGAAATCATAACGGTTTAGATCGAATATCCGAGGAATCGAGTCTATACTTGCCTTTCAATCATGTATATCAAACTTATTTGGTTATAAACCAATCCATTATGCTATAGGATAATGTACAATTGCCAAACGATAGAACACGATTATGATGATCTAAATCGTTCACTTTGTTTTTCTTGCTATTTTAATCACTCTCGTCAAATTTGAAGTCCATCGGGTATTGAAAGCCCTTTCATCAATACATTGATTCATTTATTCGTTATCAAATGATAATTTCTCTCCTTCGATCAAGTATGCAACGATAATTAAATCACTTTATTTTTTTCATACATGATATAATCACTCTCACTTAAAATCTATATGGTTCCGATTAAAAAAAAAACTATTGTGATGGCCGTCGAGTCGTGCATTATAGGACATTATTGCTCATAAATGCACCGAATGTGATCCGATTATGTAATTTTTGACATTTGATTGCCATTATTTTTTCGGAAAATGATAGAATTGATATTATTTGAAATCATAACGGTTTAGATCGAATATCCGAGGAATCGAGTCTATACTTGCCTTTCAATCATGTATATCAAACTTATTTGGTTATAAACCAATCCATTATGCTATAGGATAATGTACAATTGCCAAACGATAGAACACGATTATGATGATCTAAACCGTTCACTTTGTTTTTCTTGCTATTTTAATCACTCTCGTCAAATTTGAAGTCCATCGGGTATTGAAAGCCCTTTCATCAATACATTGATTCATTTATTCGTTATCAAATGATAATTTCCCTCCTTCGATCAAGTATGCAATGATAATTAAATCACTTTATTTTTATCACACATGATATAATCACTCTCACTTAAAATCAAGATGGTTCCGATTCAAAAAAAACTATTATGATGGCCGTCGAGTCGTGCACTATAGGACATTATTGCTCATAAATGCACCGAATGTGATCCGATTAGGTAATTTTTGATATTTGATTGCCATCATTTTTTAGGAAAATGATAGAATTGATATTATTTGAAATCATAACGGTTAGATCGAATATCCGAGGAATCGAGTCTATACTTTCCTTTAAATCATGTATATCAAACTTATTTGGTTATAAACCAATCCATTATGCTATAGGATAATGTACAATTGCCAAACGATAGAACACGATTATGATGATCTAAACCGTTCACTTTGTTTTTCTTGCTATTTTAATCACTCTCGTCAAATTTGAAGTCCATCGGGTATTGAAAGCCCTTTCATCAATACATTGATTCATTTATTCGTTATCAAATGATAATTTCTCTCCTTCGATCAAGTATGCAATGATAATTAAATCACTTTATTTTTATCACACATGATATAATCACTCTCACTTAAAATCAAGATGGTTCCGATTCAAAAAAAA
>BRYE01000019.1:7230000-7235000 GCA_030159115.1 Actinidia arguta var. hypoleuca
ACATGATATAAACACTCTTACTTAAAATCTAGATGGTTACGATTCAAAAAAACTATTATGATGGCCGTCGAGTCGTGCATTATAGGACATTATTGCTCATAAATGCACCGAATGTGATCCGATTAGGTAATTTTTGATATTTGATTGCCATCATTTTTTAGGAAAATGATAGAATTGATATTATTTGAAATCATAACGGTTAGATCGAATATCCGAGGAATCGAGTCTATACTTGCCTTTAAATCATGTATATCAAACTTATTTGGTTATAAACCAATCCATTATGCTATAGGATAATGTACAATTGCCAAACGATAGAACACGATTATGATGATCTAAACCGTTCACTTTGTTTTTCTTGCTATTTTAATCACTCTCGTCAAATTTGAAGTCCATCGGGTATTGAAAGCCCTTTCATCAATACATTGATTCATTTATTCGTTATCAAATGATAATTTCTCTCCTTCGATCAAGTATGCAACGATAATTAAATCACTTCATTTTTTTCATACATGATATAAACACTCTTACTTAAAATCTAGATGGTTACGATTCAAAAAAAACTATTATGATGGCCGTCGAGTCGTGCACTATAGGACATTATTGCTCATAAATGCACCGAATGTGATCCGATTAGGTAATTTTTGATATTTGATTGCCATCATTTTTTAGGAAAATGATAGAATTGATATTATTTGAAATCATAACGGTTAGATCGAATATCCGAGGAATCGAGTCTATACTTGCCTTTAAATCATGTATATCAAACTTATTTGGTTATAAACCAATCCATTATGCTATAGGATAATGTACAATTGCCAAACGATAGAACACGATTATGATGATCTAAACCGTGCACTTTGTTTTTCTTGCTATTTTAATCACTCTCGTCAAATTTGAAGTCCATCGGGTATTGAAAGCCCTTTCATCAATACATTGATTCATTTATTCGTTATCAAATGATAATTTCTCTCCTTCGATCAAGTATGCAACGATAATTAAATCACTTTATTTTTTTCATACATGATATAATCACTCTCACTTAAAATCTATATGGTTCCGATTAAAAAAAAAACTATTGTGATGGCCGTCGAGTCGTGCATTATAGGACATTATTGCTCATAAATGCACCGAATGTGATCCGATTATGTAATTTTTGATATTTGATTGCCATTATTTTTTAGGAAAATGATAGAATTGATATTATTTGAAATCATAACGGTTTAGATCGAATATCCGAGGAATCGAGTCTATACTTGCCTTTCAATCATGTATATCAAACTTATTTGGTTATAAACCAATCCATTATGCTATAGGATAATATACAATTGCCAAACGATAGAACACGATTATGATGATCTAAATCGTTCACTTTGTTTTTCTTGCTATTCTAATCACTCTCGTCAAATTTGAAGTCCATCGGGTATTAAAAGTCCTTTCATAAATACATTGATTCATTTATTCGTTATCAAATGATAATTTCTCTCCTTCGATCAAGTATGCAACGATAATTAAATCACTTTATTTTTTTCATACATGATATAATCACTCTCACTTAAAATCTATATGGTTCCGATTAAAAAAAAAACTACTGTGATGGCCGTCGAGTCGTGCATTATAGGACATTATTGCTCATAAATGCACCGAATGTGATCCGATTAGGTAATTTTTGACATTTGATTGCCATTATTTTTTAGGAAAATGATAGAATTGATACTATTTGAAATCATAACGGTTTAGATCGAATATCCGAGGAATCGAGTCTATACTTGCCTTTCAATCATGTATATCAAACTTATTTGGTTATAAACCAATCCATTATGCTATAGGATAATGTACAATTGCCAAACGATAGAACACGATTATGATGATCTAAACCGTTCACTTTGTTTTTCTTGCTATTTTAATCACTCTCGTCAAATTTGAAGTCCATCGGGTATTGAAAGCCCTTTCATCAATACATTGATTCATTTATTCGTTATCAAATGATAATTTCTCTCCTTCGATCAAGTATGCAACGATAATTAAATCACTTTATTTTTTTCATACATGATATAATCACTCTCACTTAAAATCTATATGGTTCCGATTAAAAAAAAAACTATTGTGATGGCCGTCGAGTCGTGCATTATAGGACATTATTGCTCATAAATGCACCGAATGTGATCCGATTATGTAATTTTTGACATTTGATTGCCATTATTTTTTCGGAAAATGATAGAATTGATATTATTTGAAATCATAACGGTTTAGATCGAATATCCGAGGAATCGAGTCTATACTTGCCTTTCAATCATGTATATCAAACTTATTTGGTTATAAACCAATCCATTATGCTATAGGATAATGTACAATTGCCAAACGATAGAACACGATTATGATGATCTAAACCGTTCACTTTGTTTTTCTTGCTATTTTAATCACTCTCGTCAAATTTGAAGTCCAACGGGTATTGAAAGCCCTTTCATCAATACATTGATTCATTTATTCGTTATCAAATGATAATTTCTCTCCTTCGATCAAGTATGCAACGATAATTAAATCACTTCATTTTTTTCGTACATGATATAATCACTCTCACTTAAAATCTAGATGGTTACGATTCAAAAAAAACTATTATGATGGCCGTCGAGTCGTGCATTATAGGACATTATTGCTCATAAATGCACCAAATGTGATCCGATTAGGTAATTTTTGATATTTGATTGCCATCATTTTTTAGGAAAATGATAGAATTGATATTATTTGAAATCATAACGGTTAGATCGAATATCCGAGGAATCGAGTCTATACTTGCCTTTAAATCATGTATATCAAACTTATTTGGTTATAAACAATCCATTATGCTATAGGATAATGTACAATTGCCAAACGATAGAACACGATTATGATGATCTAAGCCGTGCACTTTGTTTTTCTTGCTATTTTAATCACTCTCGTCAAATTTGAAATCCATCGGGTATTGAAAGCCCTTTCATCAATACATTGATTCATTTATTCGTTATCAAATGATAATTTCTCTCCTTCGATCAAGTATGCAATGATAATTAAATCACTTCATTTTTTTCATACATGATATAAACACTCTTACTTAAAATCTAGATGGTTACGATTCAAAAAAAACTATTATGATGGCCGTCGAGTCGTGCACTATAGGACATTATTGCTAATAAATGCACCGAATGTGATCCGATTAGGTAATTTTTGATATTTGATTGCCATCATTTTTTAGGAAAATGATAGAATTGATATTATTTGAAATCATAACGGTTAGATCGAATATCCGAGGAATCGAGTCTATACTTGCCTTTAAATCATGTATATCAAACTTATTTGGTTATAAACCAATCCATTATGCTATAGGATAATGTACAATTGCCAAACGATAGAACACGATTATGATGATCTAAACCGTGCACTTTGTTTTTCTTGCTATTTTAATCACTCTCGTCAAATTTGAAATCCATCGGGTATTGAAAGCCCTTTCATCAATACATTGATTCATTTATTCGTTATCAAATGATAATTTCTCTCCTTCGATCAAGTATGCAACGATAATTAAATCACTTTATTTTTTTCATACATGATATAATCACTCTCACTTAAAATCTATATGGTTCCGATTAAAAAAAAAACTATTGTGATGGCCGTCGAGTCGTGCACTATAGGACATTATTGCTAATAAATGCACCGAATGTGATCCGATTAGGTAATTTTTGATATTTGATTGCCATCATTTTTTAGGAAAATGATAGAATTGATATTATTTGAAATCATAACGGTTAGATCGAATATCCGAGGAATCGAGTCTATACTTGCCTTTAAATCATGTACATCAAACTTATTTGGTTATAAACCAATCCATTATACTATAGGATAATGTACAATTGCCAAACGATAGAACACGATTATGATGATCTAAACCGTGCACTTTGTTTTTCTTGCTATTTTAATCACTCTCGTCAAATTTGAAGTCCATCGGGTATTGAAAGCCCTTTCATCAATACATTGATTCATTTATTCGTTATCAAATGATAATTTCTCTCCTTCGATCAAGTATGCAACGATAATTAAATCACTTTATTTTTTTCATACATGATATAATCACTCTCACTTAAAATCTATATGGTTCCGATTAAAAAAAAAACTATTGTGATGGCCGTCGAGTCGTGCATTATAGGACATTATTGCTCATAAATGCACCGAATGTGATCCGATTATGTAATTTTTGATATTTGATTGCCATTATTTTTTAGGAAAATGATAGAATTGATATTATTTGAAATCATAACGGTTTAGATCGAATATCCGAGGAATCGAGTCTATACTTGCCTTTCAATCATGTATATCAAACTTATTTGGTTATAAACCAATCCATTATGCTATATGATAATATACAATTGCCAAACGATAGAACACGATTATGATGATCTAAATCGTTCACTTTGTTTTTCTTGCTATTCTAATCACTCTCGTCAAATTTGAAGTCCATCGGGTATTAAAAGTCCTTTCATAAATACATTGATTCATTTATTCGTTATCAAATGATAATTTCTCTCCTTCGATCAAGTATGCAACGATAATTAAATCACTTTATTTTTTTCATACATGATATAATCACTCTCACTTAAAATCTATATGGTTCCGATTAAAAAAAAAACTACTGTGATGGCCGTCGAGTCGTGCATTATAGGACATTATTGCTCATAAATGCACCGAATGTGATCCGATTAGGTAATTTTTGACATTTGATTGCCATTATTTTTTAGGAAAATGATAGAATTGATACTATTTGAAATCATAACGGTTTAGATCGAATATCCGAGGAATCGAGTCTATACTTGCCTTTCAATCATGTATATCAAACTTATTTGGTTATAAACCAATCCATTATGCTATAGGATAATATACAATTGCCAAACGATAGAACACGATTATGATGATCTAAACCGTTCACTTTGTTTTTCTTGCTATTTTAATCACTCTCGTCAAATTTGAAG
>BRYE01000019.1:7257500-7262500 GCA_030159115.1 Actinidia arguta var. hypoleuca
GCCCTTTCATCAATACATTGATTCATTTATTCATTATCAAATGACAATTTCTCTCCTTCGATCAAGTACGCAATGATAATTAAATCACTTTATTTTTTTCATACATGATATAATCACTCTCACTTAAAATCTAAATGGTTCCGATTCGAAAAAAACTATTGTGATAACTATCCAGTCGTGCATTATAGGATATTATTGCTCATAGATGCACCGAATGTGATCTGATTAGGTGATTTTTAAAATTTGATGACGATCTAAACCGTTCATGATGATCTAAACCGTTCACTTTGTTTGTCTTGCTGTTCTGATTATTCTCGCCAAATTTAAAGTCTATCAGGTATTGAAAGCACTTTCATCGGGATGTTGATTCATTAAAAATTATCTCCATCGATCAAGTACGGAATGATAATTAATTAACTTTAATTTTTTCATGGAGGATATAATTACTCCCACGTAAAACATAAACGGTTCCAATTCAAAGAAAAATAACCTGACGAGGTGGTGGCATAACTCCTCAAAACTACTTTTTGTCACCTATACCATTTGAGAGGAAAAACATGCAATTTGAGACCAATTTAATTTGTCATCAAAGACCAATTTTTTTATAGTGACGGCACGACATGAGTCACACGGTTAAGTAAGTCGGCCAGCACGGCATAACACGATTAAAATACGGGTATGACACGACACAATTAAGTAGACGGGTATGGCACGGCACGGCATGAGTCACATGATTAAGTTAGCGAGCCGGCACGACATGGCACGATTAAGTAAGCGGGCTGGCACGGTACGACACGATTAAGTAAATGGGCTGACACGGCACGACACGGTTATAAAATGGCACGGCACGGCACGACACGAATAAAGAAAAAATGGCACGAAACGGCACGATTAAAAATGGCACGGCACGATTAAGGCATGACACGGAAAGGCACATTAAGTAAATGAGCCCAGCACGGCACGGCACGAAGCATGATTGGCACGGAAGAAAAGTGGCACGGCACGGCACGGCGGGTACGTTTGACACCTCTATATGTACATATTAACAAAATAAATCTTCAAATCCACAACCCAAAACTACTAGCTAGCAATTTGCCCATCCAAATTTAAACAATGAACCTAAACTAGTTCATTATCTAAATACTTTTCTTTCGGACCCTCATCAAAAGTTCTAGTTGTGCCACTGCTTAGCCACACAATCAGTTGTAGGCAATCCTTGTCCAAGCTTCCTATAATTATAGTAGCACATCAGAGTTGCAGTTGGTTTATACTTGCTTAATTTTGCACAAACATGGCTTAGTGGCAAGATGCCTTTTGCATGTTATCCAGAGTTACGAATCATTTATTGGTGGTATACACAACTCTATGTTATGTAACGTTCAAAATGCTAAACGTACAGCCATGTATCGGCCTGTATTGAAAGAATCTTTGAATTTATCCGAAACACAAATTACAATGATATTTTCATAATTGTTGGAGGTTTAAAAGAATTCTTCGGTAAATTCTGAAGCCCATGGAGTTCAAGAAGAGTCATTTCAATTGAACCTTATAGGTTATTATTTTGAATTGTCTCGAACTTATTATGTGTGATTAAATGTCATGTAACATTTTATTAACCCTAAAAAAATCACTTGAAATGTTTATTGTATATATAATGATAAATCTAAAATGGTACACCAGTATCGATACGTACCATACCGATAGACAAAATGGTAACTTGCTCAGTACGAGATTCACAACTTGATGTTATCCTTTTTATGTGATACTAGTGAAAGTATCTATTATGTTAGTGACATATAGGTACTAATGGTCCTTATGCCGGATACCGAGTTATCAAAAATAAGGTGTTGCTGATCATGAATCTCATTCTTCATGGAACTAAGTAGCATATCGTGTTTTGGCTACTAAGAGCATCTCGAATGGTTAGTCAAAAGTTTTTTCATTGTCAAAATTTGGTAAAAGATAGTAAAAAATAAACTCCAATTGTTGAAATAATCTCTTGCTAAAATTTGGCGAAGCCAAACTTGGTGCACAATTTGGCATAAGAAATGGCTTCGCAAAACTTTTCAAGTCATCACCAATGTTGATCTTCAATACATTTTGATCCGAGAGAGACATCACCAAGAGAGCAACATTGCCCTTTTGGGACTACACCTAGCCCAAAATTGACTTTAGCTTCAACCATTGGAGTTGCACTAAACTAGCCTACATTTGATAACAAATTATACTTTTTCTGGTTCTTGATGAAAGAAATTTAAAAATATAAAAAAATTTAGATCAAATTTGAAGAAAAAAAATGGACAAAAAAAATAGCTTATTGATCGGGTTAAAACAGAATTTCTTTGTTAATCTTAATTTTCTTGAAATTCATAAAAAACTTTTACATTTTTAGATTTCTATTGCAAGATGAACGGAAAAAATCAAATTTTAAACAAATAATGTAGAAAAAAATTATGAACCACGAAAAAACTCGCGAATCAAAGCACCTAAATTAGCAAAAAAGCATCACCTGTTTATAGCCACAAATCATATGAAAATCCAGTTGACATTAACTCTGCCATCTTGTCTGTTTCACAATGATCCATAATCATTCTCCCTCAGTAGAAAATGCTGCCATTAAGAATTAGTAAAAAAAGAATCACAAACAAGAAAGCATGCATGATGGAACACTTATCTGTATCAGACACACACAGAGAAATGGGACACAGGAAAGCAGACTTGGTAATTTGGTACGCGATCAACAACCTGAAACCAACATGAATTAATAAGAGAGAGAGAGTTATATGCAAGTTTCTATATCTTGAATTAAACCAATCAATTTTAAGCAGAAAGAAAATGGACCTCATGATATTGGACTTGGTAGTGAAGCACACAAATGTAATCAAAGTAACTGCAACAAATGCCTCGTAACGAAAAGACTATAAAGATAAGCCGAGTAGGAATAGGAATAAAAAATGGCTAATTAAAGTATGAGTGCAGGTATCGGGATCTTGAATTAACCAAGCTCTGAATGTCCCGAACATTTACTACGTAAAATAGAGATAAAAGGAGGCAAAAAGATTTGAAACTTGTGTAAGAAAAATATCACAAGCTCTTCTCACTAAAAAATTATTAGGAAGAATGATTTTAAATCAAAATGAACAGCACATGACTTGTGCCCAGTAATTACATAGTATACATGATACAAGGGGACTACATGTACTTGGATATTATTCTTGACGAAGCCCCAGGCACCCTAATAGTTTTACATAACATTAGCTTAGAACAAAATAATACCATATATATCTACACCAATTTATTGTTGAAATTTTGGTATGAATGAAATTGTGTTTTCGTTTGTCTCACTTGTAGAGATCAATCAGAAAATCTCTTTTTGGCGTATATGAACTCCTCCTTTTATGGTCCAACTGAGAAAATGATTCTTTATTTTCATAGTTTAATAGAAAAAAAACTCTTGCCTTTACTTCTCCTATAAAAGAGGGTTAGGACTTTTGATTAGAAAACCGAGTTTACATAGTTTTCATAGTTTTGATTTTTTCGATTTTGAGAGAAAGACAAACGTAGGTTCAATTTCTCAAGGCTTACCTTGGTGATGTTTTGATGTACGCGGTCTAGCATTTTTATCATGGAAGAAAGATGCCTGTGAAGTTTAAAACACTCTCGATAGGTGAAAAATCTTTCTTAAGGAAACTGCGTTTGCAGGACTTGACTTGTAATTCTGTTTGTATCTCATTTCTATTTTTTGTTTTGTAATTGTAAATTACTTGTATACAATTACTATCAATAAAAATTATTCTTTAAAACTCTATATTTGCCGCAATTTTTTTCCAACAAACTTAAGAATTTTTATTTTTCATGATTAGCAATTGAATTTTAAGAATGATTTTTATTCAGGATTTTATGAAATTGTTTTGGATTTAAAAAACTATTCTGATTTCAGTTGGTAATTGTTTTTAGATTAGAAAGCCTTAAGGAATATGTAAGGCAATTCAATCAGGCTGTCCTCAAAGTAGAAGATCCCAGCGATAAGGTGGTCATCATGGTGATGATGGAAGGACTTCTCCTTAGTGCGCTATTCAACTCATTGTCAAAGAACACACCAAAAACTTATCGGCACTGCAAGATAAAACCGACAAGTATATTGCTGCTGAAGAACTGATGAAGGCCAAGCAAAGTAGGCGAGGAAAGGAAAAGGATTACAAAAGGAAATAGCCAAAGCTCAAGGAGGATAGATTACAGGGGCAACGATGCCTAAAGGCGAGATCATGATAGATACCCCAAGACTCTTACTCGCCGAATGGAACTGATGTTGCCTCCCCTCAATGTCCCCATTGCTCAAGTACTTGTGGAAATCAAGAATAAGGAGTTCGTGAAATGGCCTGGGATGATTAAGACAAACCCATTCCGGAGAAATAAGAACAAGTATTATGAGTTTCATTGAGATCATGGCCATAACACAAAAAACTGTTTCTAGCTGAAGGAACAGATAAGTGACTTGATCAAGAGAGGATACCTGAGAAAGTTTGTGGTCAATCGCTGGAGACCAGCGACTCTTGAGAAGGCTTACATTGACAATACCCCCTGTTGGGGATATCCAAACCATCCACAGGGGTTTCAGGTCAGGAGGATGTTTTTTAACTTCAAGGAAGAGACATAATCAAAAAGTGAAGAGGCGAGTAGAGAAAATTATAACCTCTCCTCACCTATGATAGAGGTGAATCCTCCCATCACTTTCACCAATAAGGATCTGAGGGGCCTACATCTCCCCCACGACGATGCCATAGTTATGGCCGCCACCATTGCCAATTTTAATGTCCAAAGAATCCTGATCGACAATGGAAGCTCTATAGATATCCTATTTTCCTCAACCTCTGAGAAAATAAAAATTGGGCGAGACAAACTCCATCCATTTCACTCTCCTCTGATCAGGTTTTGGGAAGGATTGACCTATCCAATAGGGTGGATCAAGCTGCCTTTAACCTTGGGGATAAAGCTGCACC
>BRYE01000019.1:7265000-7267500 GCA_030159115.1 Actinidia arguta var. hypoleuca
TCACGGCAAGAGGATTATATTGTTACAAGGTCATACCCTTTGATTTGAAGAATGCTGGGCCTGCATACCAATAATTGGTCAACAAGATATTTAAAGACCTAATCGGGGACACCATGAAAGTTTACATTGATGACATGCTGGTTAAAGCCTCAAAGCTACAGATCATATGGCCCATTTGGAAAAAACCTTCAAAATTTTGTGCCAACACTGTATGATGTTGAATCCATCAAAATGCATATTTGGCATGTCTTTTGGAAAATTCCTCGGTTTCTTGGTGATCAAAAAGGAAAAACCTTGACCAAATACAAGCTCTCTTGAGGATGAACTCACCCAAAAGCATCCACAATGTTCAATGCCTAATGGGATGAGTTGTTGCCCTCAATAGACTTCTCTCCAAGTCGGCTGATAAATGTTTGTCATTCTTCAAGATCTTAAGGGGGAATAAAATTGTTGAATGGACAGATGATTCATAAGTGGCCTTCCAAAAATTGAAGAATTGCTTGAATTGCCCATTTCCTCACAGTTCCTAATAGAGAAGATGACCTTCTTTTGTACTTATCTATGTCGCCAACAGCTCTGAGCATCGTGTTGATTAAATAGGAAAACAAAATTCAAAGGTCAATATACTACGTCATCAAAGTCCTTCTTGGAGCAGAAATGAGATACTTAAGAATCGAGAAACATGCATACGCACTTGTAATTGCGGAGAGAAAGCTCTGTCATTACTTTCAAGTGCATCCAATTATTGTATTGATAGACCAACCCCTCAAGCATATTCTCCAACGATTGGATACTTCAGGTCTCCTTCTCAAATGGTCCATTGAGCTCAGTGAATTCCATATCGAATATAAATCAAGAATAACGATCAAAGCACAAGCACTAGTTAATTTCATAGTCGAGTTTACATGCCCCAAATGAGATGAATCACCAGGCACCAATGTTGAACTCACCAAAGAAGTAGAGATCAAAGGAGAGGAGGGTGATAAAATGAGATGAAAGTTGTTCATAGATGGATCATCCAATCAAAACTGATATGGCATTGGCCTAGTTCTCCAAACCCCATCAAGATAACAAATGGAATATGCCATACGCGTCAGGTTCAAAGCCACCAATAATAAGTAGAATACAAAACTCTCCTCGTTAGAATTGTGTCTGAATTTGAAATAGAATCCTTGGATATTTCAATGATTCCCAGCTCGTAATGAAATCTCACTAAGGAGAGATTACCTCGCTAAGGACCCCAAGGTGAAATCTTTGGTGAATAAGATAAAAGACTTCAGAATTTAGCAAATCCCTCGAGAGGAGAACAAATAGACTGATATTTTGGCAAATCTGGCTTTTACTTTTATCTTTCGCAAAGATAGAAACATCCCATTGGAATTCTTGCCAAGACCAAGCATTGATGCCTCCAAAGCAAGGGCATTCCAAATAGCAACGTAACCATCATTGATGGACGACATTGCCAAATATCTTATAGAAGTGGAGAATTGTAGCCAAATAAGCTACAAGCTTGCCAAATACGATACCGGTCTGCAAGGTTTATCTCTACCAAGGAACTCTTTACAAGATATCCTTTTCGGGTTCACTACTGAGATTTCTCTGAATTGAAGAGGCTAAATATGTGCAAAGAGAGATCCACGAGGGCATTTACAATAATTAACTCTAAGGCAAGATCATTGGCTCGAAAGGTTATCTTACAAGGATACTTTTAGCCTCAAATGGAGCGAGATGCAATAGTGTTAACCCAAAAATGTGATAAATGCCAAAGGTACACTCTAGTTAGTGTCTCCCGCCTATCAAGATGGCTCCAATGAGTAGTCCATGGCCATTTGCTCAATGAGGAATAGATATCCTCAAGCCATTGCCTAAAGCATCATTGCAAAAAAAGTTCTTGCTAGTCGCCATAGATTACCTTACCAAATGGATTAAGGCTGAACCACTCGCCAGAATCACCGAGAAGAACACCAGAGCTTTTATTGGGAAGAACATCGTATTTCAATTTGGAATTTCAAGGATAATTGTCTCTGATAATGGAAGATAGCTTGGCAATGACAAGTTCAAAACATTTTGTTCTGACCACGCCATCGCCAACCATTTCTCTTCGCTAGGACATTCTCAGGCAAACAGTCAAGTGGAAGTCGCCCATAAAACGATATTGAGAAACTTGAAAATAAGGTTGGATAAATCCAAGGGCAAATAGACAGAAGACCTCTTAAGTGTTTTATGGGGCTATCATACAATAAACAGAATCCTAATGGGCAAGATGCCCTACTCGTTGGTGTACGAGACAGAGGCAATCATATCAGTGGAAATTGGGATGCCAACCTTTGCCAACCTTTTCAACAAAAAATTTCAATCGAGGTTAATGAGGTAGAACTAAGGCTCAACTTAGATCTTATGGATGAGAAAAGAGAGCATGCCCAAGTTTGCCAAGCTGCCTACAAATACCAAGTCAATGAATACTTCAATAGGATAGTCAAGCATAAGTCATTCTAACCTG
>BRYE01000019.1:7290000-7292500 GCA_030159115.1 Actinidia arguta var. hypoleuca
ATTGTCTACAATTCCAATCTTCTCAAGCAATATGTTCCATTCATTTAGAATTTCCCAAAAAAAATAAAATCAAATATCTATATGCTTGGTACGAGCATGATGAACCTCATTCTTTGCTAAACAAATAGCACTCTGACTGTCAGAGTGAACTCTAACATTCTATTGAAAAATTTCCAAATCATTTATCAAACCATGTAATTAAATAGCTTCTTTAAAAGTTTCAGTCATTGCCATATACTCTGCTTTAGTAGTAGACAAGGCAACTATCGACTACAATCTAGATCGCTAACTCATTAGTCCACCAGCCATAATAAACACATAACTAGTAGTAGAACAATGCTTATCAAGATCACCCGCATAGTCGGAATCCACATAGCTAATCAAATGCTTATCAAACTTGTCTACTCTCTGAAATTTAAAACTAACATCAATAGTACTTAAATATTCTGCAGAATTCAATTGATAGACAGCCAATGTCCTTTTCCTGGATCATGCATATACATGCTGACCATGATAACATGTGAAATGGTTAGTTTCGTATAGACCATAGCATACATCAAAGCACCAATTGCATTTTCATAAGGAACATTTTTAATCTGCTTTTGCTCATCATCTGTGCTTGGAGACATAAAAGCACTCACCTTGAAATGAGAGGCCATTGGTGTAATGGCAGATTTTTGAGCACTACTTTTGCCCTTGTTGTAAATGCTTCTGAAGTTGAATCCCTATGAGCGTGTTTATCCTTATTCTGTATCTCATTATTCATTAAAGCATTACAAACATCATTAAACTTCATTTCATCTTCACCTTAGAACAAAGTAGTAGACAAATGCTCTTATGTATCAGGCAAGAAATTTAACAATAACGGAGCCTTATCTTCATCATCAATTTCAACATCCAGATTTTGTAAATCAGTTAAATTTTTTTATTGAAACTATTCAAATGCTCGTGCATGGATGTACCTTGCTTGTATTGAAAACATAATAGTTTTTTTTTAGATAGAGTTGATTCTCATTGCTCAGATTTGTCCCACAATTCCTTAGCTAATGTGTCTCCTTCATAACAAAATATTTATGGTCTTTGGAAAGACACAGTCTGATAGTCCCTCAAGCTTGGTGATTAAGCTTCACCCAATCTTTTTTTTGACATATCACCAGGTTTATTCTCCAAGGTAATATCTAACTCCTACCGAGCTAGAATGTCCAAAACTTTGCATTGCCACATGCTGAAGTTATTCGTTCCATCAAATTTCTCCACTTCAAATTTGACGTTGTACAACGTAGCCTATACCTAGATATGGTAGAAGAAGTACCAGCAATCTTAGAAGCTTCTGCCACTTTAACAATTTTGGCTCTACCAAAACTGATTTGGGTTCAAAATTCTCAAATTTGGAATAGATCCAAAATGTAGGAAAACTTTGGGGGGCTTAACTAAAAATTTTGGAAAGTCTAACGACCAAACTATAATTATCAAAACTTTAGGAGTCCAACTATAAGTTCCTCAAACTTATGGAACTAAAATATAATGTTCCCAAAAATCATGAACTGAAATATAAAATTCTTTTTAGGGACTAATCTATAATTACCCAAACAGATGGAATATTTTGTCACCAGAAAATGAATATTCTGTCAATCAAGTGGAATATTATGTTTGCTAATGCGGCACTGATTGGATGCTGACAAGGTTTTGATTGTGTTTTAATGTGGCACTAACTAAGTGTGTGCAAGGCGTGGAGTGCATGGGGCGTGTGAACCAAGTAGCGCATGGCACGAGTGAGACCCATTCATCGTCTACCTTTGTTTGGTGCATGCGACACGTGGGCGAGTGAGGCTCACTCATCTTCAACCTTTAATGGTGTGTGGGTGAAAGTGGATCTCACGCGTTGATGCACAGGTGGTGCATGTGGCATTGATTTTAGTTGTGGTTTGAACCAGGAGATTCTTCTCCTCGAGATAAAGACGATGATGTTCTCAAAAAATATTTTATAACACTAATGCAAAAGGTGAGACTCTACCTAATCTCTAATATCATTTGTTGTGCCCAGAATCATATAGAAATCACACAAACACTCACACACACAAATACAAATATTTACGAGGTTAGACAATTTTGCCAACGTTCTCAGGGGGTAGCGATATCAGTATATATAGAAAAAATTAACGAGCTTACAAATTTCTCTCAAGCTCTCTGGTATTCTCTCTCTCCATTCACTATTTTTCCACACTTCTTCCACGTTCTTTATACTGCCATATGCGGGGTTATATAGACTAAGATTACACAACTTCTGAGAGTATTAGCTCAGAGAATTAAGGCTTCCTTGGGAGCTCAAAAGCTACATTGGGAGAGAGCAGACATGGAAAAGGATTAACTAAGATTATACAATTTCTAAAAGTATTAACTCAGATAATTAAGGCTTCCTTGGGAGCTTAAAAGCTACATTAAGAGAGAGCAATGGGAAAGGATTGACTCAATCCTTGGAACTTCAAACTTGAAGTTAAGC
>BRYE01000019.1:7312500-7315000 GCA_030159115.1 Actinidia arguta var. hypoleuca
TCGACGTGATACTGGGTGTGTGTTGGTTGATCAGCTATTGTGCTACGATGACAGTGTCCGGCATCGAGTTACTCTTTGTACACCTAAGGGGGACCGTTTTCACTTTGTGGGAGATCGAGATTGTGGTTTTGTCCCATCGTCTACCGATGTGTGTAGACGATCGAGTTTGTACACCTAAGGGGGATCATGTATTCTTGAAGGTTTCACCCAAGAGAGGATTGACGCATTTTGGGCATAGCGGCAAGCTATCGCCAAGATTTATTCTATTGTTTAAGATTCTAGATCATACTGGGGTCGTGGCATATCGTCTTACTTTGCCACCGAGGTTGGCCAATGTGCATAATGTGTTTCATGTGTCTATGTTGTAGAAGTATGAACCCAATCATTCATATTTTTAGATTGGGGAGATCTTGTCATCAATGAGGACATCACGTATAAGAAGCGACCGATTCATATGTTGGACACACAAGATCAAAATTCTTAGAGGAAAGACCATTCCTTTGGTGAAGTTCTATGACTTCATCATGGCGTGGAGGAGGCTACGTGGAAGCGCGAGTTAAAGGTTCGCACAAAGTATCCAATTCTTTTTGAAACATCAAGTATTTTTGTCTAATTTCGAGGACGAAATTTCTTTAAGTGGTGAAAATTGTAAGGTTTCAAATTTTTATTTTATGAATATGGATATTTAGGATATATATATATATATATATATGGCATCATAATGCCACGTATATATGTGTATATATCGTTATGGGCTTCGGTATAACTGGACTCATCTAAATTAAGTTGGGTTTTTATTTGGGCTTGAAAGTGGAGGTGTGAAAGAGTGAGCCTAATGAATTGGACCCAAGATTGATTTTGGTTTGGGTCTGTTGATTGGGCCAAATAAAGACCAAAGCCCAAGGAGGGAATTTAGGTTTTTTCTTATTCCTTGACCTAACTCATTTATTCCCAAATATTTATTCAACATTTATTTTTCTCTTCTTCTTCTTCTTCACTCTCTATTATTTCTCTCTAAGGTTGTGAGCATTTGAGCTTAGATCTAGCTAAGTGAAGTGTGATTCAAGTGGTGATCCTTTGGAGAGAAATTATCTACTCGACGGGAGGTTCGTTTTGAGCCAAAAAGATTTAGGATTGGAGCAATTCAAAATTTTGAGCATCACCATTGTTGGAGAGCTTTTTATTGCTTGGATTTGAGGTAAAAAGAGTTTACTTGTTGGGGTTTTTCATTGAGTTTCTTGTTAATGGCTTATATAAAGTCTATTGAGGCATTATTTTCGGGGTTGAACCCTAAATGAAATATTTGATTTATATGAAAAAAATTGGAGTTCGTAGGCCAGGTGTCGACACACCTATTTTTTAGTTGTCGACACTTTTGAACATTCAACTTGGCATTTGGCTACTGACGCCAGGTGTCGACACTTATTTTTCAAGTGTTGGCCCCGTCGAACAGGAAACTTGGCATTTTGGCGACTGATACTAGGTGTCGGCACCTATTTTTCAAGTGTTAATACTTTTGAATAGTGAACTTGGCATTTGGCTACTGACGCCAGGTGTTGACACCTATTTTTCAAGTATCGACACCTTTGAACATAAAACTTGGCATTCTGACTACTGACGCTAGGTGTCGACACCTTAAATAGTAAAAAATATTAAATAATTTTTTTTTAAAAATGGTTTACCTTGAGCATGATGATATCTTGTATATTATATTATTGCATTAAATTTTTGATAAATGTAACATGGACGTGTGATTGAACTTGTGAAAATATAAAGTTTATGTGTGCATGGAGATTCGTAAATGATTTTGGGAATGACACGCTAGGTAATGCCACATTTGGTACTTTGGTATACCCCAAACAAGATGGGTTAGACTATGTCCACGGTGAAGGCCTAAAAAATTGCACGGGAGGCAGGAGAGCAATCGTGTGTGTATAAGGAATGTTAACCCTTTCGGTGAAAGTCCGAGGAATGCGGCGTGTATAGGGAATGTCGAGCCTTTCGGTGAATGTCCGAGGAGTGTACCATGTATAGAAAAGGTCGACTTTTTCGGTGAAAGTCCAAGGAATGTGGCGTGTATAGGAAATGTCGACCCTTTCGGTGAAAGTCCGAGGAATGCGGAGTGTATAGAAAATGTTGACCCTTTTGCTGAAAGTCCGAGGAATGCGGCGTGTATAGGGAATGTCGACCATTTCGATGAAAGTCCAAGGAATGCGGCCGGGTGTAAGGAATGTCATAGCCCACGGTGAAAGTCCAGAAAGTTGACAATATAAAGGGAATGTCAAAGCCCATGGTGAAAGTTTGGAAAGTTGATGGATGTAGTCTCATGCGCTTAGTGCATAATGAGGTCGGTTAGGTATTAGCCTAGGTGTTTCATTCGAAATAATTGAATTATTGCTTTTTTGAGATAAGCCAGGAAATTTATAAAAACATGAATTTGAGAAATCATGTGTTAATACTTTTTGAGAAGAGTCGGAAAAATAAAAAATTTATTGGATTT
>BRYE01000019.1:7320000-7327500 GCA_030159115.1 Actinidia arguta var. hypoleuca
TTCAACATAGAAATAATGAGAATGGTTGTTGGAGTTGTTTTGGAAAAATGGCTCTCCGAAGTCCAAGTTAGATGATTAGAGAATATGTAGAGAGAGAGTAAGTAATGTTTAATAGCTGAATGTGTGTACCTTTCTAGGGAATGTTTTATAGTATAGCTCAGTGCGTACCTTGATACACCAACTGTCATGTCAGTAGATAGGTGACTGACCCAACCATACTCTTGAGGCTTAGCTGGTAGCACGTCTCTATACCATAGATGTCTCATTACAAGCACGGAGGCTATCAGAGGAAACTTTGTCGTGCAAGTTATCCTATGTCCCCTAACATACCTTTGGATTGCCGCCAACTCTTGGCTCGTTCACACCACTAAGCCTACTATGGGTTGGAAGCTCGAATGTGACACAGACTATTAATCCAAATGATGTTAGTACATGGTAGTATTTCAACTGAGAGCTGATGCACGTCGTCCCACATACCTTCTTTCGTAGTGGTTCTCTTAGGGTGGCCCCTGCCTTAGTGGGGCCCGAACTTGTAGTCGAATATTTTATCCCCTTATAGTTGTCCCTCAGTTTGCATGGGCTGGTTTAATACTTGCCAAGGTCATGTGAACTAGATGTGTTTGAACTTTGTCTGTTCTAGAGGCGGTTACCTGCACGTGAATTTGTTTTCTGCCTCTTCACCTTCTTAACTGCAATCTTTACTCCTTTAATTGCAGTCACTTTGTCTTCCCTCATAATTGTAGCCTCTTTATCTTTCCCCATAATTACAGACTCTTTGCCTCCCTTCTTGATTACAGTCCCTTTGCCTCTTTTATGCCCCTATTTATATGCGAGGCCTTGAGAGAATTCTTAATAGGGAAAATGGTTCTCTTCCTCGTTTACTATCCCATCTGACTTCTAGTGACTGTTCTCCAACTTTTAGATGGTTAATCTCTTTCCATTTTTTTTCTTTGTTTTCAAAATATGGAATGTAAAAAGCTCTTTCTCGCAACTTGGTCAAGCAGCTACTACATTAGGGAAAAATTAGACGAGCTCTACACAAGTCCTCTCCTCGCCCGAGCTCCAATTTTAGGAGAAACTTCTGATCATTTTTGATATATCCAAGCTTTTGTGCCTTTGAGGAACGAATCACCATTCAAGGCAATAATCTCTCTTGTAGTTGATAAGCAATCTGCTACAAGCAGCAAATGCTCCTTAAATATAATCTTGCTGGTGTTGGATATTACCGTGCAACATCTATTCTGTAATTCTAAGTCAAATCATAGACATCACCTGGGTGACTACGTTCCTGATCAATCATTTTCATTATGTCTAGGCAACTATCCATAAGGACTCCCCGATATAGCTCGGTCGTCCCCTAATAAGGTTGGTTGGCTTGTCTGATGGAGCTAGATTGATTATCTATCTTGAATAATTTTTGTATTTTGAACAATTCTGCTTTTAAGAAATTTGGTATTTATATAGTTCTATAATCGAACAATCTTGTATTTGAACAATATTTTGTAATTAATGAATTTTCCTTTTGAACTTCTTTTGCATTTTACTTTTTATTTGAAAGCTTTCCCTTCTGTATACGCCCCAAGTATATTTAGACAATATCTACATGGTAGAGCTCAGAATCCAAACTGAGCTTTGCTAACTCTTCCATGAAAATCTTTGCCAGGTGTACTTAGGTAATCCTAGAGCTCGGAACTCACCTTAAGTTCGGCTAACTCTTTTAAAATTATTTTTGCTAAGTATATTTAAGCAAACCTCATGGAACAGGGTTCAACACTCGCATAAAACTCGGCTAACTCTTCCCTAATAAATTACTGCTAAGTATAGTTAGCAAACCTTATGGGACAGAGTTTGGTGCTCGCTAAGAGCTTGGCTAACTATTTCCTAAAACAATCTGCTAAGTAGACTTAGCAAATCTCGTGGGACAGAATTCGGAGCGCGCTAAGAGCTCGGTTAACTCTTCCCTAAATTTTTTTGCCAATTATACTTTAGCAAACCTCATGGGATAGAGTTCGGCCCTCATTAAGAGCATGACTAACTCTTCTCTAAAATTTTATGCTAAGTATACTTAGCAAACCTCATGGTATAGAGCTCGAAGATCATATAGAGCTCAGCTAACTCTTCCCTAAAATCTTTTTTGCTAATTATACTTTAGCAAACCTCATGGGACAAAGCTTGGTGCTTGCTAAGAACATGGCTAACTCTTTCCTAAAAATTTATACTAAGGATACTTAGCAAACCTCGCGGGATAGAGCTCGAAGCTTGCATAAAGCTCGGCTAACTCTTTCATAAAAAACTTTTTGCTAAGTATACTTTAGCAAACCTTGCGGGATAGAGTTTGGTGATCGCTAACAGCTTGACTAACTCTTCCCTAATAGATTACTGCTAAGGATACTTAGAAAATCTTGCGGGACATAGTTCGGTGCTCTCTAAGAGCTCGGTTAACTCTTCCTTAAAAATATTTTGCTAAGTATACTTTAGCAAAACTCGTGGGACGGAGTTCTGTGCTTGCTAAGAGCTTGGCTAATTCTCCCATCAATTTTTTGGTAAGTGTACTCAAGCAAACCTCATGGGGTGGAGTTTGAGGCTCACATAGAGCTCGGTTAACTCTCCCTTAAAATTTTTGCTAAGTGTATTTTCGGCAAGTCTCGCATGATAGGGTTCGGAGCTCACGAATATCTCGGTCAGCTCTTCCTTGACATTCTTGCTAGGTATACTTAAGCAACCCTTGTGGGACAGATCTCAGCTAACTTTTCCTTAATGTTACACCATGTGTCAGGGTTTGATTAGTATACGAGCTCAGTTTAAGCACTAATGCTGATGCTCTCTCACCTACTCTTGAGGCTTGTTTGGCTTAGACGCATGGTGTTAGAGCTGTGACATGTTTGTTTCTCATTGGTTTGGGTGCGACAATTAGCTTGTGAAACGATGTGCCCTAAGGGTACGTTTGGACAATTTCCCGCCTCTTCAGCTTCTTTATATATGATCGTTTGTCTTCCTTGCCATTATTCACACCGTTTTTCTGTGAGCTTCTATGGAGAGAGAGAGATTGCACGACCCTAAAATGTTATTGACTTTTGCTCCATCACAGTTTCTTCCCAATGTTAGTTACAATCTATCCATTAATTGACGTCTGCTTAATACCGCTCAACAATGTAAGTTTTTGTTTGCAATTTTTTTCTTTTCTTCTGTTAATGCATATGCTAATTTTCTTCTTCCTTTTTTGAGTCTTTATAGTTCTTAGGCTTCTTGGTGCATCTGTCTATTTGTTGATAGTGTGATTTGTATGGATTTACTTGTTTTTTTTGTTGTGTCTATTTATGGTTGCCCATCCGCCATTGATGGGTGGTTGAAGCTTTTCGAGTCTTGATCTGAGTTGCCCCTGACCCATTTGTTTTGTTTGAAATGGGTCTGCTCTTTAAATCCTTCTATTGCCAAGGTTAACTCGAGGTGGCAGAGGGATTTGATCTTTTGTTCACTAAATGACACTTGTAACTTAGTACCCCCTGGGATGAGCTTCAGATCTTGTACCAAGCTCGATTTGCTCTCTCTAAAAACTAGAGCTTTAGGACTGAGCTCCTTATTCGACTGGTCTATGTTTGTCATGATCATGAAATTGAGCTCGCTTTCACTGTTTGCTTCTATTTTCAGAACATGGAGTTGAACTAAGCTCAATTGCTAGTCCATGATGACTCGACTCTAGATTAGTTTCGTGATGATCACAATATTTTGGATAATGTTCTCATAAAGAGACTAGGCCCCAATGAGGATGCCAATTTAGTAGAGTCTAGGTAATTACATACTAGTCTGAACTTGGTTGATTCACTAGGTTGGCCTTAAATTTCCCTTGATCCAACTGTTGAAGGATGTTATAGCCTTATGCCGCTTTACTTTCATGCAAGTATTTGTAAATTTCATCTGGACTGTGTTGGCGATGGATGTCTTAATGCAGAGAGAGGGTCTGGAATTTCCTACCAGGGATCTACTACACGTATATTGCATAGTTTAGCCTAAGAGAAATCCTCAGACCCATATGTATAAGAGTAACCATTACCTTCGACTCCAGAAGCCATAACAACTTCAAACGAGATTGGTTACTAATGCCCAAGATAAAGATTTGTATTTGGATAACTGGGTTTCGGGGCATTGGGAGTTCTGAGATGATGATCCTCACTTTTTCTCATTTCTGAGATACAGGGGCTATATCCCCATTGGTAAGTTTTTCCCCAACCATAATTTCTTTTATTTGTGGTTTATGAGTAAATTTTGTACTTAGCTTATTTCTAGTGATCTAACGTTTCTTCCATCTCAATTTAATTATTACAGGATTCAGTATTCGATACTAGAGGAGATTAGAGCATTGCCCTGCAGCTATCGAAGCGGTGAACAACTATCAAAAAATGCGTAAGGTAGCCAAACTTCTGAATTACATGCCAATTTACTATCACGTAATCCCTCATCGAGCCAACCATGTGAGACAAACTAGGCTTCCTCCTTTTCACATTCGTGAATGAGCTCCCAGATGTAAGAGTTCACTTTCAGTTGAAGTCAGCAATTTGATTGAAAGGATTGATGCCAAGCTTTCATGACTTAAGTAGAAAGCTGAAGGGCTGAGCTCAGGTTCCAGTGAATCAAGTTCTATCGATTCTTCTAGCAGTGAGAATGTGGGAAAAGGAGTAGTAGGTGAAGTTTGGGATAAGAAAGAGGACACCGAGGTTGAAGAAGGTTAAGAATTCAACCAGGTTGAGGATCCATCTCTAGCCATTGCTCCCCGTCCAAATTATGACTACCGAGCCAATACTTATGTTAAGCTCAACTTCTGAGGCTATTGTAACCTCAATTTTCCATTGGTTGCACCTATTACCAAAGACTTAATCGAACTCTTTCAACAAAGGCAGTAGTTTAGGCTCCAAATTGGATAAGGAAGACATGGTTCCCAAACTGGGAGCCTTGGGTAAGAAAAAGGTCGTGGCGGACAAGCTTGCTAAACAAACTCTTGACCCAGTTTTAGCTATTCCCATCCCAACGGAGGTTCAGTCAAATGTCTCATCACCCCAACAAGCTAGCAAGAGGAAAGGAAACCAACCTGCAGAAGGGCCTTCCTAATAGAAGAAGGGAAAAAGGGTTCGTAGCTCGGCTGGCCCCTTGAGGATTACTAGTGTTCCTGAGCTCTGGGCTTTGAAATTTGTTAATGTCAAGCTTAGAAAATAGGTCACAAATGCTGATACCTCCAAGGATTATGAGCTCTATCTAGCTTTGGGAAATGCAATCATGCTCCCACAAGATGTAGAGGACCTTGCTGTAGAGGGAATAAAAGATTTCAAACATCTGATGATAATGCAGGGCATCCAGGTATGTTGGTCAGCTCAGTCAGCTCCCATTTTATTTCTTTCTAACACTTACTAGTTTTCTTGTGTTTGTTTATTTTGCAGATCCTCTACCGAGCTGTGGCTAACTCTGAATGCATGAAAAAGTATGCCACTGACCTAAAGAAGGCCAATCAGACGGCTCATGGTTTTGAAACTAAGTTAAAATAGGCCAGGCTTGAGTTGGCTATGATTGCAGGTTGCCATTCATGCCCACAATGAGGCCGAGACTGCTCTCACACAAATGAACAGAGCTCTATAAGAGTTGGCCGAGCTTCAATGGGTGGCTTCCAAGGAGGTGTTTCAAAGGGTTTTCGACTGTGGCTACAACCACGCTAGTGATTCGTATAAGAAGTAGGTAGTCACACTGCGCCCAAGTATTTTTTAGGAAGGCTGGCTTGCATGCGTGAAAGAGCTTGGGACTTCTTCAAATCACCTGGCCTAGATTGTAGCAGCCCCACCAGTTGAGCTCCCAGATCAGCCCGTAGTTTACTCCCAAATCATCCTTTTGGGCTTAATGAAGAGGAATACATGAACTAGCCTGCTGAGGAGGAGGATGGTACTAATGTCAACGTGACTCAAGGCAACGAGCTTGGGAGAGGTGAATGACAAGAGGTGGGGGGAGCTGAAGGTGATGGTGCTAATGAAAAGAACCTGCCAAAGTAGTAGTTCACTTCAATGTTTCTCCTACTTTTTGGTCATGAATGTAATCTCCTTAATTTTTGAACAACAATTTTTTTTTCTATAAAGATGCTTTGAACTTTTGTAGTATTTTCCTTCTTAGCTGTAGCGTAGACACAACTTTTACTTCCGCATTTCTTCTTCTTTCATGTTATCCGTGAGGCAGAGTTTGGAGCTCGCTAAGAGCTCTGCAAACTCTTTCCTCAAATTTTTTCTAAGTATACTCGATCAATCCTTATGGAAAAGAATTTGGAGTTCTCATAGAACTCAGCTAACTCTTCCCTAAATTTTTTTCTAAGTATGTTTAGCAAATCTTGTGGGACAGAGTTCAAAGCTCGCTTAGAGCTCAACTAACTCTTCTAAAATAAATTTTGCTAAGTATACTTGGTTAATATTCATGGGATAGAGTTCAGAGTTCGCTTTGAACTCGGCTGACTCTTTCCAAAAAATTTTCTAAGTATGTTTAGCAAATCTCATGGGACAGAGTTCAAAGGTCGCTTAGAGCTCAACTAACTCTTCTAAAAAAATTTTTGCTAAGTATACTTGGTTAATCTTCATGAGATAGAGTTCGGAGTTCTCATAGAGCTCGGTTAACTCTTCCCTAAATTTGTTTTAAGTATGTTTAGAAAATCTCGTGGGATAGAGTTCAAAGCTCGCTTAGATCTCGGCTAACTCTTTTAAAATAAATTTTGCTAAGTATACTTGGTTAATCTTCATGGGATAGAGTTCGGAGTTCGCGTAGAACTCGACTAACTCTTTCTTAAATTTTTTCTAAGTATACTTAAGCAAATTTCATGGGACAGAGTTGGATGCTCTCTAAGAGCTCGGTTAACTCTTCCCTAAAACTTTCTACTAAGTATACTTAGTAAACCTTGTGGGACGGAGCTCGCATAGAGCTCAACTAACTTTTTTAGTTTTTCTTTTTATTGTTTTTAGAAAAAAAAAATTCTAAAAGAATTTGAATCAAGTGATTTTTCATGTGGCTATGGAAAATGCTTGACAATAATATCTTTAAGCAACCTTTTTTTTACAAGTATATTTAATAAATATATAATCTCAATTAAAGATAATTACACTTTAGTGATAATATTTCTTTAGGTTGTTGGAATTCCAAGGTCTCGGGGCTTGTCTACCCTTAGAATCTTCGAGATAGTAAGCTCCCTTGTTAGCGAGCTTAACTATCTTGTAGGGTCCCTCCCATTTTAGGCAGCGCTTCCCGTCTGCCGGGTCCTTGATGTTTTCCAACAACCTTCCTCAAAATGAAATCTTCAATTGAAAATTCTCTGTGTTGGACTTTCCAGTTGTATGTCTTGGCTAATTGCTTCTGATAGTCAGCCATTCGTATAAGTGCCTTTTCTCTTCTTTCGTAGGCAAGGTCGAGGTCCTGAGCTATGACTTTCTCATTGTGACTAACATCGTATGCCTCAGTCCATATTGTGGGAAAATCGACCTCCAA
>BRYE01000019.1:7390000-7400000 GCA_030159115.1 Actinidia arguta var. hypoleuca
GCCAAAAATCATACTTAGAGGCGTTTTTTGCGTTTTTCTAGGTCAGAAAATGATTACATAGAAAAACATTTTATTATAATAGAAAAACATTTTATTACGATTTTTCGCGTTTCCAGGGTCTTCGTCTCATCGAGAGCATTTCGGCAATATATTATAATAGAAAAACGGAGTTACACAGTAAAAATTACAGACGATTAAAATTACCAATCACGCGAGTATAACGACTACCTCGGATTTCCAAGTAATCTTCAGCTTTGCTATCTGCATCAAGTGACCTGCGTCACTTCGAAGTCAGGACACTATACACTCATAGACCAATGCAAATCAAATAAATATGCATTTAAATATATAACAGTACTAAGAATTTGAAGATGATAGGAATATATGCCTCATCACCACCGTCAAGGGGAAATGAGAAGCCCAGAAAATCAAGAGAGATACTACTGACTGTGATACTTGATTCTGATTGTAAGACCAAATTCTTCAACGGGTTTGGAATACGTACATTGGCCATAGATGCTTGGAAGACTTGTCATGGCTTTGGAATACGTACATTGGTCGTAGATGCCTGGAAGACTTGTCATCCCTCTTCTTCTGATTTGATTTCCAAAGTTCTTATCTCCCTCCTCTCATAACTTTTTTCTCCTTCACTTCTTCATCTTCTTTTTTATTCAATTTCCCTTCCTTTTTTACTTCAATTTTCTATGGAACAAAACAAAGATAACTAAGAAAATTAAATATATAATCAATCAAGCACGTAAGGTCTTTGGAAGGAGAATTAGACTTGAATTTTAGGTCTTTGGGGTGATTTGGCGAAGAATCGGATGGATTGCCAAGTCCACAAGATCTAGGTTGACCACTCAGAAGATATACAGAAATCAAAAGGTAAGCACCAGTGTTAAGATGTTAGGATGTTAGGCAGAAGACTTGGTCATGGCTCCTCTTCTTATTAGATTTCCAACTCCAGATCAAGAAGTCTTTGACTGGCTTCTTTAATTTCCTCAACATCCCCATGGGGTTGGCATGGGGATGTTGCACCCTTTTTAGGTCGGCTTTGGTGAATGTGATGCTCTCTAGTTCGTATATTGTTTGTCTTGGCTTCTTTGCCATTAATTAGACTGAGAGAACCTCGTTCATGTGTCTGATCATTCGGATCTCTCATCAAATTCTATTCTCAAGATTTAGGTTGTTTGGGCCCACTATTATGTGAAAAGTGCCCAAAGGAAGATCCTCCTCCTCGTCCATGGCTTTGTTAGCCTCATCATTGCCCCGATCAAACCTCGGATTAAGTCTGAACTCGACCTTCTCTGCCTGATTCTTCTCCTCGTCAATAAACTCCTTCAAGTGCCCAATTTGGACCAGCTAGTCAAGGAAAACCTTCAGGGCCCAACAGTTCTCTATTTTGTGTCCCTTTTTCTCATGGAAAGAACATTTCCATCGCTGGTTGTACTTCCTAGGGTCTCCTCTCATGGGTGCGGGCTTTTTGAAGTAAGGTTTATCTCGGATTTGGGTGAAAAGTTTGTAGATTGATTCTTTAAAAACCACATTGAGCCCCTACCTCACTCGGTTGTTATAGTAAATTGAGCTCTCCTAACGCTTTTTGAACGACCCCTCTCCCTGGGAATTATTCCCGTAACTTTTTTCACTTATCTGACATCATCCTCCAACCGAGCGAACATTTTGACCCATGACATGAGGTCTCAGAAGTCTGTTGAAGGGTTGAGCGTCAAGTTCTCCTAAAGTCTCTCCTCATGAGCCAGACCGAGCTTGTAGCTCGCCATTGTCAACTTCTCGAATTCTTCAATCTCAATGTACGTTTCCAAGTACCGCTTGCTATAATTCTGTATCAACTCGTTCTTGCTCTTTCTAAGTGTCAAAAGAGAACCTACGCCTTTTGACGCCTTTGTGTTAATCATGAACTGGACTACGAATGATTTGGTCAATTGATGGAACTGACATTGTTGGGATCCCCCCGAGCAGGGTTTGCTTTGGTCTTGCCTTGAAGTAAAGCCATCCAAAATCTGGCTTTGGATTGTTAAAAATGCCGAACACATGCCTAAATTCATTTAAAGAAAAAGCAAACTCTTTAAATTGCCACAATACTAGCACGTCGATGATACTTCACCACGCATTAGGGGACTAGCTAGGTGGGACAAATGTTATAGTACACCAGTATCCTCCTATTTATGTGGTGAAAGACGCAAACCGGCCTGGAAGGCAACATCATAAAAGGCCACCTCATCCGGGAAAGTAGATGTTATGATCTCATCTGCCTTAGGGTTCCTTATCTGGATCCCAACTGGGAAAGAGCATATCTCTCACAAGTGATCTATATCGCCTTTGGTCATGATGTTTGTCTCTCTCTCTTAAGTGGAGGTCTGGTGTCTATTGAGGGACTTCCCTTATTATCAGAAGAATCCTTTTTAAGAGAGGAAGGGTATTGGGTGACCTCGGTCATCCTGTAAGGCTATTCTCCTAAATGGTTCGATATCCAAGATGGAAGAGTGTTTTTTAAGTTTCCTACGTTAACATTTTCAAACATAAACTAGAGGATTAAAACCAAAACCAAGTGAGTAGTACTTATTGAATTACTTAAGCGAGTGCGAGATGAAGAAGACGAGGTGAGCTAAAATCACATCAGAGCTAGATCATCAATTCTAGAATGAAGGAAACAGAAGACTATGCGGTATGGGAGAACCCCCTATTTATAGGGAGAGTGAAGGGCCAAGATCTGTTAGCTTCAACGGACAAGATTGCGTGACGCTTCGCATACCAAGGTCAGAGCCGCCGTTCGTAGGTGAAGGGTCACTCTATCATCAATGCACCTCCACGTGTCAACCTATAAGGGCATGCCATCATTAAGTGCTTACGTCAACTATTAACACCCCATGATTTGTTACTAGACAATGCCAAGAGTGAGAATGTAGTTATCCCCTTTTGGTGGATGGTGAATGGCCTTTTATAGATTGAGAACTTACAGCCATGTGAGAAGATCACGGCATAATCATCAAGCAACTGAATAAGGAAACTATGGCTGAGGATTGTGGCGTAATAGAAAGAGAATGTCAAATGGAGATAGCACTGCCACTGTAGGAGACTTAATGGATATGGAGTCTCATATTCACCTCGGTAGTCCAAGAAATCCGAGCTTGCTAAGTAATTATCGAATGGGATATGGTAACATGATATCTCTGCGACATGCTTACTTCATGTCTTCAATAGGTAAAGATTTTACCCCTTATCAATTGCCCCCTACTCGAGATGCCGAGATGAAACAATTGCCATCATTGAGTAACAAATCATGGGGTGTTGATAGATGACGTAAGCATATAATGATGGCATGCCCTCACAGGTTGACACATGGAAGTGTATTGATGATGGAATGGCCCTTCACCTACAAACGGAAGCTTTGATCTCAGTATGTGATGTGTCGTGCAATCTTTTTCGTTGAAGCAAATAGATCTTGGCCCTTCGCTTTCCCTATAAATAGGGGGCTCTCCCATAACGCGTACTCTTCTATTTCCTTCACTCCATAACTGTTGCTTTTGCTCTGACGTGATTTCAGCTCACCTCGTCCTCATCATCTCGCCCTAGTTTTTGTCCGGCAACGTAGACGTAAGAGACTTAGAAAACACTCTTCTATCTTAGATATCTGACCATCTAGGAGAAAGGTCTTACATGACAATCAAGGTCACTCAATACCCTCCTCTCCTAGAGAGGATCCTTCTGAAAATGAGGGAAGTCCCTCAATAGACACTCGACCTCCGCCTAAGAGGGAGACAAACATCATGACCCAAGGCGAGTTGGATCGCCTGAGGGAATCGTGCTCCTTCCCTGTCGGGATTCAGATAAGGCTCCCCGAGGTGGATGAGACCATAGCGTCTACTCTCTCGGGCAAGGTGGCCTTTTATGAGGCTACTTTTTAGGCTGATCTGCGTCTTCCTATTCACCCCACAACTAGGACTTGGTCCTACACAGAGTAATCTGATACATCACAACCTGATCACTTAATAACATATACACTAGTGAAATAAAATATAAACTATCACAAGTTATAATATCAACTCAATACACAACAGATATTTCGACCTGATATTCTTCCATACTACAACTATACTTTAAAAGTACAGTATGTACAACCCTTCATAACTAACTAATTTACTAAAATGAAACCATAACCAAAACAAGGCCAATATAAAAATCCCAAAAGTATAACTATATATACACAACTTTCAAATACTATAAACCACTACCCTGTTAACATCCTGAATGATATTGTAGTGGACCGACATATATCTCTAAAAAAAATCTACAACCAAAAGGTAACAGGAAAGTATGAGATAGAATCATAATAGTAAGAAAACTTGGTACACAAGTTTAGATGGATCAATTCATTTAAAATAACCAACTTTCTCAAACAAGTTATACAAAATGATAACTATCAACTTTCTCTATCATAAAGCTAATCCCGTATTTATAAATAATTTTTCCAAACACGAGAATAAATCTCATGCAAGCATAAAAGATAATTTCTCTACAACAATCCTCTCTTTCATAAATAAATAACTTATAATTTTACCAAATATGCCAAAGGGGTCATTTAACCTCACAACTCAAAAGCTATAATGGTACCGTTACTTCAGTCACGAACTCACATATAGTGGTTGTGAGGAGGGTCATTCTTTATCACCAATGGTAGGTGCCAGCAAGTTAGATTAGTAATCAATCACAATGGTAATCAACAAGTAAGCTTATCAGGCAAAAAATAACCAAGTTTGTCATAATCAGGGTAAGCACAACAACCTAGCTTACTAGGCAAGCACACGACCAAGCTTGCTAACAATAGCACAAGAAGCATAAAAATAACATTAAATAACTAAACATATTTGATCTACCAAATCAAAAGCATACAAAAAATTCTATACTAATAAGTATTATATCACTTGAATTATTTTCTAATAAAAACTGAAAAGAATTATTTCAAACTATTGTGAAACTATACACTCTCATCTTAAAAAAGTCCAAAAATTTCTATACATAGGTCAATCTTCTATTTTGGCGGCATACTTGACATGCGAGTTTCGTTAGCCTCACCTAAAATATGAATTATGCAACATCTAATTAGATTTTATTTCCTCCTATAACAAAAATGTAAATGAAATGCAAGAACATCCAATATGCAGCTCTGACCATATTGTAATTCTCTATTTTTATGAGCATCGAAACATTTTTTATAATTCATGAAATTTCGTACTCATAAAGTATACATATAAATGCACGACATATTAAAATTTCAAAATTTTTGAATCTCGGTAACTATTTTTAAAATCAAAAAATTGAAAAGACGAATTATGCACTGAAAATCAAAGATAATAGCTCGATCTATCATTTTTATAAACTTCCTCAAATTTAATTTCACTCCAAAACTTTTACATAACACACTAGACACATGTACTCATATACAGTAAAAATATAATGAATTTTTAACCTACATAATGATTTTTTGTTTTTTAAATTCATCAAACCTTCTCAGAATTTTTCAAAAATTCTGCTCACCCATAAGTAGCACATATAGTTGCTATAAAGTTTTATAAATAAAAACCCCGTATTTAATCATGATTTAAACAGTAATAAAGCAAAATAAAAGTGTATTAACTCATAAGAGTGATTCTTGACTCTATATTCACATAAAATTTCAATACAACACAAATTAAACTTAAACACGCATATATCATTTGATTCTCATAGTTAATCTAATTTTTTTTCCTCCTAATTTCATAGAAATTCTAGATTATAAAATATGAGAAAATCTGAAATAAATTTAAAATATATAAAATTCTTACCTAATTGAACTCGCAAATTGTTGTTGCTTGAATTTTTCCAACCCTTCTCTCTCTCTCTCAGTTTTTCTTCTTAAGCTAATATACACACACATATGTATATATGTCCGATAAGAACAAGGGAAAAAGGGTGACGGTTCCCATGGCTCAGCCAATATTTTGTCCAAATTACATTTTTTTCTTTATATAATGTATTATCACATATTAGCTCGGACATTTATGCTTTCACCTTATAACTTTTAAATCATAATACTTATATCCCTTATAGCTTAATCAACACTATAAACCTAATTCATTAACCACTAAAAATCAAGACATGGGTCTCACACTGCCCGTTGACAAAGAAGCGATAGAAAAGTTGGACCTCGACTAGGTGATTATGAGGTTCTTCCATTCTGTCAGTTAGGTAATTAGTTCTCTTCAAATTGTGCTCGTACTTCTACATTTTTAGTGTTCTGATAAGTTTTGTTTTTTTGTAGGCGGTGTTGCTTAGGTCCTTTCTTATTGGTCGCAATAGAGAGGTGCAAGACATGGCAATGACCCAATAGGCCAATGCTACATCCATCCAAGATGAGACGGTCCGGGCCCAAAACATGGCCAAAGACTTGTAAGGCCGGTAGTCGAGCTCGAGGCTGAAAAGCAGCACGCTGCCAAGGAGCTGAAGAGAATGAAAGAGGATCACGCCACCGCCTTGGAGAGCCATGGGAAAGAGGTGGCTGAGCAAAGAGAGAAGGAGGTCCTCACCAAGACATCAGCAGTTGAAGAGTTCAAGTCTTTAGAAGACTACAAGGAGGCTATGAAAAAAATAGCTTCTTCGTACTTTGGCGAGGCCAGGGCTTCAACTTGTGCAAGAAGTAGAGCGGATTTTTCCATCCCAACATTGACATCCAAGACCTTCAGATCTACCTGTCTTCGCTCCAGAAGTGAATTCCTTACTGCAAGTGTACAGGTCGCGAAGTAGTAATAAACTCAAAGTACGAGTATCGATCCCACCAGGAGCAGTGCCAAGGTGAACGCAAAATACTATAAACACTACTATGCAATCCTAACGTAATTCTAGCTAATGATTCAAAAAGAGAAAAATAAAAATCGTGTATTTGGATTGATTCATTAAACTAAATCTAAATTATGAAAGCAATAAAAACTGATTTAAAATTTATATTAAAAACGACTCAGAATCAATTGATCCAGCCAATCGAATTTCTTGGAATTCCAATGGATGCTTAGTATTACTCAAATCCTTCGACTACGCAGTGAGTCTTGGATTCGGAAGATTTAGAATTTAAAAACACTTGTTCTTACAAACTTCAATTTCTAAAATAAATTTGATTATTTTAATCATGGTCGTGCATCATCGATTCGCGCAGCACATATGCTGAACCTAACGCACGCATAAACGTTATAAGGCAGCTTATATACTGAATCAGCAATTCACGCATATGTGTTACCGAACATAATAGAACGCCCAAGTTTTTGAAAGTATTTAGAACAAAGAAGAATAAGAATAAAAATCAAAAAGATCTAACGGTGAATAATATTTTACCTCTATTGTTCATCCTCGATTCCCAATTGATCTTCACAATCGATCCCGAGCTAAGAAAATTAGCTACGCATGGCTATGAAAAATAAATAATTGAATATGAAAAATATTATGAAATATGGATACTGATATGAATAATTAAAAATTAAAGAACGTAAATTAATGCTAAAAAAAATTATAAAACAACGCGCGTAATTGAATGAAAATGTAAATCTAATTGATGAAACGTAAATTAAATGTAATCAATTACAAGACTATTGAAAAATATAAAAAACTAATCTAGGAAGCTGTAAAAAACCCTAAAAAAATAATGTATGTCATTCACAAAATCGTAAGGAAGTATATATAGGCTACACAATTCGAGTCCTAGCGGGATTAGAATTCTTGCCTAGTTTTTCTTCTTACCCGTCTGTTCCACCTCTATTTTGACCACTTTAAAGATCTATTCAGACAATACTTATTAGAGATAAAGTTGTAGTCTTTGAAGTCTTCTTTCCAACGCATCAAAAATAATATAAATCAGACATTTGAGTAAAACGTTATTGGCAAAACACCGAAATGCGTTTTACAACAAAATTTGTTAGCGTTCGAACTATAGTTCCTTTGTCTTTTTGGAGTCCGAATGCTAAGTACAATTTTGCCCTTCTTTGATTTTTTTCCCATCTTCTTCATACCCCTTTTTGGAGTATTCGGAGTCTAATTCTCGCGATTCTCATTAGACGTGAATTTGCATAACTTTGTGAGATCTTTTCAACGGTATGTCTTTTATTTCATTCCGAGTTTCGAATGAAAACTTTTTCAATTCCCGGCAACGGTCCTCGATAAGCGTTCCCACACTCTGTTGTACTTTCATAACTCCAATTCTTCCTTTTTTATCAACGTTTACCTGCAATGAACTCAGACATGATTTAAGTACGAATCGCAATAAAAAGACATAATTAAACTCATTTAGGATCAACTTCGGATAATTTAGCGACATTTGGACTACAATTTTGTAGTTCAATCACTACCCTGACCTAGTTGAGGAGGATGAAAAGGAAGAAAAGGATGAGTTAGATACCAACCCTCCTTCCCAGTAGGCATCTCGATGTATTTTTTTCCTTTTTTTGTAATGGCGAGATCAATGTAATGGCAATCTTTATAAGATGTACTTTTTTCTTCACACTGTTCTTTTTCAATAGCAATGTGTATTTCGCTTGGCAATTTCATTACTAATGAGTGTAATGAAACTAGCGAGATTAACTCAGTGAACAAAAATTATTGGGCGAACATAATAAGTTTAAATCACCTTAATTAAACTTAATCATGGTGATCAGAATGATTAGGCGAGACACTTTGGCGGGCGAGCAACTCTTAATCAATTTTGCACCTTTGGCAAATACAAAGACAACTAAGTAGGCGATGTCGATAGATAAAACTAGTGATACAACAATTTTGATTTTGGAGACAACAACGAGTTGAACTATTTTTAATTAAATGATGAAATTGTGACAACAATCCAGTCTAGCATCCTCAACACCATTGGTGATAATAAAAAAATTGAGCTGAAGAAATTGGCAATTCTATTGAAATAACCACAATTACATGGTAATTGGCAACCACTTCACTCTAATAAAATAAAACTTTGGTGAGGACAATTAACATTGTTTAGGCGACCTTTCTAGTATGGCAACCAAAGGAACTATTGGTAATACTTTTTCAAGTACTCAACATTCTAGGGGTCAGATAGTGTTATTTCGCTCATGTTTTCTAGCAAATAAGTTCCTAGTTTGGACACCTTGACGACTCTGTACGGACCTTCCCATGTCGGGACGAGCTTCCCAGTATTAAGTTCTTTCGTAGATAAAGTGACTTCCCTCAGGACCAAGTCGCCAGGCAGAAATGACATGTGCTTGACCCTCTTATTATAGTATTTGGCGACTTAATGCTTGTAGGTAGCTTAGCGTACCTCGGCATTCTCCTTCTTTTTGGTGAGGAGATCAAGATTAAGCCTTAGCTCCATTTCGTTGTTCTACTTATCAAAATTCGTTGTCCTGAAACTAGGCATTCCTATCTATACTGGTATGATTGATTCTATCCCATATACCAGTGAGTATGGCGTCTCACCCGTTAGGATTTTGCTCATCGTGTGATAGGCCCATAGTACACTTGGAAGGTCTTCTATCCATTCACTCTTGGAGTTCTCTAACCTTGCCTTTAGATTCCTAAAGATTGTCCTGTTCGTGATTTCTACTTGGTTGTTTGCTTGAGAATGACCAGGCAAGGAGAAATGATGGGAGATGGTGAGGTCCGAACAAAATAGGTTGAATCTATTTTTGCCAAACTGCTTCGTATTGTCAAAGACGATAACCTTCGGGATTCCAAATCGACAAATGATGCTTTTCCAAATAATTTTTTTGGTGTTCCTTTTAGTGATTTTGGCAAGAGATTCCGCCTTTATCCACTTCGTGAAGTAATCTATGAAGACAATCAAGAATTTCCTTTGTAATGGAGCTTGAGGTAGAAGTCTGAGCATGTCTAGTCCCCATTGAGCGAACAGTCATGGACTGGTCATCAGGAACATCTCGGTAGGAGGGAGACGACTAATCGGGGCAAACCTCTGACACTCACTTTGTAGTGA
>BRYE01000019.1:7415000-7420000 GCA_030159115.1 Actinidia arguta var. hypoleuca
TGGCAATCACTATCTTGGGCTTCGGAAGCCCAATCAGCCTAAAAAAAGTTTGGTTACTAATTTCCCAGATAAAGACTTATATTTGACCCATTTTTTGGGGTCTCTAGTCAATGAGAATTCCAGGCTGATGCCCCTGATCATTTTTCATTTTTGAGATATAAAGGTTACATCCCTGTTGGTAAGAGTAAATCTAATTTTGTTTCCTTTTACCTTGGTTTTTCATGTGAATCTTGCATTTATTCTGTTTCTAATGATATGTTATTTTCTTTCATCTAGGTTTGATTGTGGCAGGTTTCAACGCTCGGTACTAGAGGAGATCCGAGAATTGTGCTGTTGCGATCAAAGCAATGAACAACTGCGTGTGGACGCGCATGGTTGTCGAGTTGCTCAATCACATCCCCATCTACTGCCACGTCATCCCTCACCGAGGTGACAGTCTGAGGTAGACAAGACATCCTCCTCTCCGACTTCGCGAACGACCTTTAAGGCGAAGGAGTTCTTTTTCAATTGAAGTTAGTGATTTGATCGAAAGTACTGCTGTTGAGCTAAGGTGTCTGAGGAAAGACGCTGAAAGTGAGAGCATTGGTTCCAGTGACTTAAGCTTTTCCAATTCATTCAGCAGCAACAACGTCTTAGGCAAAGTAGAGGACTAGGAAGAAGACATCGAGGTTGAAGACGACGAAGAAGTCAACTAGATTGAGGATCCAATTTTAGCCATTGCTCCTCCAGCCCACATCCCTGTCGCCAAGCCCATACTTGTGTTAAGTTCGGCTTCAGAAGCTGCTAACGACCTCGATTTCCCAGTGGTTTCACTTGCTGTTGAGGACTTGATCGAACATTCCTTCAACCAAGGCGGTAACTTGGGATACGGCTCAAAAGGAGAAGTGGATAGGCTTCCAAGCAAAGGGTCTTGGGGAAGAAAAAGACTGTTGGGGATGAGCCTATAAATAGGCCCTTGATTCGGTTTTGGCTCTCCCGAGCCCGGCGAAGGTTCAGTCAAACGTCCTGTCATCCCAGTAAGCCAGCAAGAGGAAGGGAAAGCAACACGTGAAGGGGACTTTTCAATAGAAGAAGGGGAAGGGGGTTGGCAGTTCGACTAGCCCTTTGAATATTACTGGCACTCCCAAGCTTTGGGATCTGAAGTTTGCTGCTTTTGAACTACCTTTCTCCGTGGGAATTTCCCCTCACAGCTCACTCCGCCTGTCGGACATCCTCCTCCAACCAGGCAAACATCTCAACTCGGGACATAAGGTCTCGGAGGTCAATTGGAGGGTTAGTCGTCAAGTTCTCTTAGAGTCCCTCCCTAGGAGTCTTCTTGATCTTGTAGCTCACCACGACCAATTCCTTCGAGCACTCTTCAATTTTGTTCAAGGTTTTAAAACTCGCTAGGCGGTAATCGGGCGGTCAATGGGTGGGTCGGTGGGGCTAGCGCCTAGGCATCCGTTGTGCCTAGGCATTTTTTTATTATTTATTTAGATAATTAATATTTATTAAAAATAATAATAAATGACCAAATATCAAATTTTAATAAAAAAATGATATCAAAATAGTAAAGTTCAATTGGTTAATGTTGAATAATACAAAGAGGAAGATAGAAAAATGATAATTAAGGTCTCTAAAATAGATAAAAATTCAAATCTAGGTCTCTAAATCTTCTTCTCCATATCTCTCCAAGACTCTCTCTTCGTCAGACTCAAAGTCATACTCCTCACCGGGCTCTTTCATTTCTTGATCCGATAGAAAATCTTCTTCATGAAGTTCTCTTATTTCAACTTCTCCTAGGTTTTAGGGCACTATCCACTCCGAAATTACCCAATAGACGACCTATGAATTCTGAAATTACCATTTTGTCTGCGATACTAAGATTTCGTGACCTCGATCTCTGATTTGCCAATCCGTAATTGGACCACGATGGGGTTCGAGCAATATGAGAGGAGGTCGATGATCATTTTTACTCTTTAGTGAGAGAGAGAGAGAGAGAGAGATTTGGCCCATTACTGAGATATGGCACCGTTTCTCACAAACAACCCTTTAATCTCAGTTTATTAACAAATACAACCCCTTATCTATTACACTCTCTCATTTCATCCCCTAATCTTTAAAACATTACATATAGACCCTCTTATCTGATTAATTCCGCCTAGGCTCTAGGCTCCGATTAATCCCGCCTAGACTCTAGGCACCGATTAATTCAACTTAGGCTCTAATTAATTGAGCTAGCCACCTGATGTACCGATTAACAATTTCAAGGCGGTATGCTCCCGCCTAGCACCTAGGTGTCGATTTTTAGAACAGTGATTTCATTGTAAGTTTTCCAGCATCGCTTGCTATAATTTTGGACTAATTCGTTCTTGCCTCAGCGGTACGAACTTCTCTGGTGGGTCCATTCCCTCAATTTCTTGGGAGAATGGGGTTTGATATCTCTACACTGATACAGCCACTCAGGCTACCAATCCAACAGGAATGATTGTCTTGATTGGTGTTGTGGTTGTTCAGTTGTTGAGTTTTTCACGCGGGTCCCCTTCTCGATTTCTCTTGGCATTGAACGTTTTGTGAACGTCCATACTAGAGCGAGCTTGGCGTGGTGATACCCTCCGTTTGCTTGATGCCATAGATTTGCTATCACCTTGGCTTTCTAGGTCAACGTACGACTCGTGTCTCTTTTCCCTACGGGCTCCATGAGGTGGATCTCTTAAGCCTCCAGATCTTTCCCTAGAGGGTTCTCCTACATCTATTTGTGGTGGTTTATCAACCTGTTGTCAACTAGAATCTGTCATCTTGGCCAGTTGTGCCTGTAGGCATTTAATGGTGATATCCCGTTTGTCTCCCCTTTCAGGAAGCAACTGACCTAGCCTTTACTTGGAGGTGGCTTTAGCCGTCTTCTGGGCATCGACCAGTAATTTAGTCCCTTTGTTCCCAGGAGTCTTGGGAGCATGAGGGGGTTCCCCATAGGGTTGACGGTTACCAGAATAGTTATTACCTTGTGATGCCATCAGAAATGCCCTTACAAGTGACTATAATTGATTTTTCACAGACGGTGCCAATTGTGGAATAATGAGTTGGAGAGTTAAGAGAGAAAATTAAGGATTGGCACTCGTGGTGGTTTTGCGGTGGCAATGTCAGTTGGCACCAGTCAGTAGCACAACAATGTCTTATCTACAGCACAAAAATAGTGAGATCAGCCGCTGGAGCTGTTTTTAAAAAATGACTCTTCGACAATCAAGTTAGATGACCGGAGAAAGTGCTGTTGAGAGAGAAAGTGTATGCTCTTAATGGCTAAAAACGCGTACCTTGAAAGGGAACATAGGTTCTCCTTTTATAGCACAACTCGGCGTGTACTGCGATGCGCCAGCCATTTTAGCCATTTTGTTAATAGGTTGGTGGCTGGCCCAACCATGCCTCTGCGGCTCAGTTGGTAGCATGTCTCCATACTGCATACGTCTTGTTTTGGGTATGGGACTGTTAAAAGAAATCCCACTGTACAAGTTACCTTTTGTCCCTTGACATGATGATAGGCTAGCTTCCATAGAGCGGAAGAAAAATTTAGAGGCGATACAAAAGAAAAGGAATCAGTTTGTTGAAGTTCTTAAGCAAATTGAGAAGATTTCAAATGAGTTATATATTGATACTGATGATACTTCAGCCAGCATAGTTATGGATGAATTTGATTTGTCTCTAAGAAAGCTTGAAGGGTTACATTGCGAGTATCAAGACCTTTAACAAGACAAGAGTGATCTCTTGAATCATGTGTTGGACTTCCTGAATACAGTGAATTCACTGTGCAAGATTATTAGTATTGATTTTAAGAAAATGGTGACAAAGATCCATTGTAGTTTGGGTAATGATTCTGAAGGAACAAAGAGTTTGACTAATAAAACTATTATAGGGTTGGCAAATATAATATAAAGATTGCGAGAGATTAAAATGAAGAGGATGCAACTGTTCTTAATGCGGCTTGAAAAGGCAGCTATTGTTTCTTAATGTGTTTGCAGATAACAAATTGCTCGGAGAGAGTTTGAAAAACTCAAAATGATTGTAAGAGAAAAAGAGCCACTTTAACTTGAAATTGTGCCAAAAGTGTCAAAATCAACTGATCCTTTAATTAAGGTAAAAATACTCGATTTGATTGGTGTTGACTACTTTATTTGCATTTTGCCTGCATGCTTAATATATCTCATCAACAGCTTGAAGACATACATTATTTGGAGTTCATGCTTAAAAAAGTTTAAATTTGAGAACCAAGCAAGATTGTTGATTTATTCCAAGTACTGGATTCATTGGCATGGAAGAATTCAATATCTTAAGATGAACTCGAGGTTGAGTTCGTATCAGTGGAGGAGAATAATGCAGAATAAAAAATACACGATATTATTTATTGATCCTTGTATTTTATAATTTTATAATTAGTTATTTTTTTATTTAAGTTAATTAGAATTTTATTTAATTAAAATTATTTTGCATATTGAGCCTAATTAGTAGTAGCCCATTGGGCCTATTTTATTTCCTAGTATTTTTAGGGTTGGGTTATTTTTTCTATTTAAAGAGATCTTTGGTTATAATTGAAAGATAAATTATGATTATGATTGTTTTTTCTTTCCTCTCCAATCTTTGATTCTGGCGGAAGCCAAACTTCCCCTTCCCTTTCCCCTTCCCTTTCTTCTTATTTGATTCTGGTGGAAGCCAAACTTTCCCATCCCCTTCTATAATTCTTGTTCCGATTATCTACTTTTTGATATTGATTGATTGTAGAGTTTCAATTTTATTGTTGTCCTACGTCTGAAGTGTTTTTACCGTGAGAGGCCTTACCTTGTGACGTTGAGCCATTCACTACAAAGCTTTGTGCTTTGTGTATGGTTGTCGTTGATTACGAAAATCAAGAAGTCTGGGTTGATTCATTTGTATGGATTTAGCGAAGTCTGATTAATCATAAAATAAAATTGCAAATGAAAAATAAATCAAGATGGGTAAAAAACTACTTGTCTAAGTCCAGCCAACCAATC
>BRYE01000019.1:7425000-7427500 GCA_030159115.1 Actinidia arguta var. hypoleuca
TACTTTTACTATTCATCTTTATTCACAGCCTACAATGTCATGCATTCAGGCACAACTCCGCTTGTGTCTTGCATCTACTCCACAGCATCGTTGTCTTGAACATTTGCCCCCTTGTCAAGGATGCCTCCCTTATGCCTTTGTCATTAGGGTAGCGTGGGTTCAAGGTGCCACCACACACTAACCTGTGTCCGTGCCGAAGAACTAGGGTGCTAACAATTGGCTATTAAGTTGTTTGAGCTTGGTTTAGTTGAATTTACACACGTCCTAACCCGAAACTCGAACTGGCCTCAAGTTTATATACGCAATAGAGCTTGCTAACTGTTTCATGTATTTAAATTTATTAAAAATGTTAAGGTATATCCCTCTTTTTATTGTTAGCTTGCTGCCTTTGTATCATGTGAAGGCAAATATATGAGGCAATTTCATGTTTCTATGTGGTACTTGATGTTTGTTGACTTGATTTTGCTGTCCCATTCACAGGGCAAGTCATCTGAGACACTTTCGACTTGTATGCTGCTGTGACATTTCAGATGTAGGTTTGAGTGACGCTACTAAAAAACTACCATTTCTGGAGGAGTTTGGCATTCACTCTGGCGCGCTTTAAAAAAGAGCTCTAGAAAATGTTGGGTGTTGTTCCCCTCAGCTGAAATCCCTCAAATTTAACAAACGAGAGTCTAGGGCCCCACACATGGAGTATGAGGATGAGGCACTAGCTATTGCAGAAACGGTGCCTGGATTACGCCATCTTCAACTCTTTGGAAATAGGATGACCAATGATGGCTTGAAGGCCATTCTCGACGGTTGTCCTCAGCTTGAATCCCTTAACCTGCGGCAGTGTTTCAATGTTAATTTAGGAGGGATTTTGGGGAAACCACGCTCTGAACGGATAAAATGTCTGTGGCGCCCATAGGATTCCACTGATGATTGTGGGTTTGATACAATTGTTCATGTGATTATGAAGACGACTTTTCATTTGATGATGGATACCCATCTGGGTTATCCGAGATTGACTTCTTGTCTGATGTAGATGAGGATTATGTATTCTCTAGTGGCAGTGACTTTTCTGACTATGGACAGCCGTTTTCTGACGATTACTCTCTTTCGGTCCAAAAGTTTTTACCGGTGGAAAGCCTAGGTATGTGTGGAGTGTGTGGATGTACAAGTTTTAATAAATGTTTTGACAACTAGACAATTGAGCTAACCGGAAAAAGTACCGGTTGGACAGGCTAGCGGTTCAATTGTCAAGTCAAATTCAAATAGAATCACAATATCATAATTACGTCATAAATATTTTAAAATTATACATAAATAAAAGTAGGCATTAAAATTAACATAATCCATAAATATTGTATTTTTACTTATAACTATTTTAAAATTAAATGGATAGGTATATATTATCTTTTGGATATTTGCCAATGTTTTTATGTCATTTTAGGTCAAGTGTCTTCATATATTTTGCTTTGCACATGGAATCACAAGTATGTACTTGTTGGAATAAAATTGAGTAAAGACTGTTGTAATACTCATGTGTAGACGTGTCAAATGTGTACACTGCGTCGTGTCGTGCCATTTTTCTTTCGTGACAAACGTGTTTCGTGTCGTGCCGTACTAGGACCATTTACTTAACGTAACTTGCCATGTCGTGCCTTAATCGTACCGTGCCATTTTTAATCGTGTCATGTCGTGCCATGCCGTGCCGTTTTGTAATCGTGTCGTGTCGTGTCGTGCTTGTTGAATCAAGCCGCGATTTCGATGATAACAAAATAGTTTATTAATTATTAACATGTTTACTAAGTGTGCAGCCCTAAGCATTGCGTCCCATAACTCAATTAATCAAAGAAAGTTCCACAAACACTTTCTAACAGAAAGTGTCGACACCTTGATCCGTGGTGTCGATACCTTTGAGCCCAGAAGCTACAATGATAAATCCGTTGAAAGTCTCAAATAACTCATGAATCTTAAATGGATCAAAGTGAATAAAGAACATATAAATTCATGAAAAAAATATCGTGAAGGAAGAAAGTTGACTCAACGCTTAAATTACCAAAAAGATAATGGAACACATTCTAGTAAGAAGTGTCGACACCCAGTACAAAAGTGTCGACTCCAAATGTCAGTAACCAAAACTAGAATTCTGAAGAAAGAAGTGTCGACACCAGTATTGACATCAAATGTCAGTATCCATCTTCAGAAGACTTTTAAAGAATAAGTGTTGACACCAAATATCAGTAGCCATCTTCAGAAGATTTTTAAAGAAGAAGTGTCGACATCAGTATCGACACCAAATGTCAGTAGCCAACTTTAGAAGTTTTTGAGGGAACAAGTGTCGACACCAGTATCAACACCTAATATCAGTAGCTAAACCCAGAACTCTAAAGAAGGGAAGTGTCGACACCAACATCAGCACCAAATGTCAGTAGCTGAAATCAAAAATCTGAAGAAGAAAAGTGTCGACACCAACATCAGCACCAAACGTCAGTAGCTGAAATGAAAAATCTGA
>BRYE01000019.1:7450000-7452500 GCA_030159115.1 Actinidia arguta var. hypoleuca
CGAATCTAGAAAATCACGTGTTTGTCCATAATACTTTGAAAATCGTGATTAAATCCTTAAAAGCTTCAATTTTGTCATTTTTCATCATTTAAACTCTTGGGAAGGACAGTGATTTTTGTAAAACCTGGAGTTCGATTCTTAGGAGCATGGTGGTGGAGTCTTTCTCATGTCATCATCATCGGGTCCAAGTCAACAAGGGTCATAAGTCGTGGGACCAGCCAAAATGAGGTGTCTATAGTTGCCCTTCTTTAACAAAACTCTCTGAAGTGGCACGCTAGCTGGGAGTGACCGTCAAAGAAAATAAGGACACAACCATTTGAAAGTTCCAGTGGCTTAGGCTAGACCCAAATAACCATTGGAGTTGAGACAAATCACAAAGATCCTTCCACTCACAAAATCAAAGTGAGAAAATCGGCGGTGAACATGAAAAGTAACCTTCACCGAAACTAACGGGGTGCTGGTGCAAAAAAAGATGATTAAAAGGGGCAATCACAATGATCTCAACATTCATAGGAGCCAAGCAAAAAGCATTAGGGGCGACACTAACCCAACCTAACAGGGTGTTGGCGCAAGAAACGATGATTGATAAAAATGAGCAATCACAATGATCCTGACACTCACAGGATCAAAGCAACATACCTAAGGTGTAACCTTAACCCAACTTGACGGGGTGTCAGTGTAAATAATTGATTGCTGATGTATGAAATCACAATGATCTTGACACTCAAAGGACCAAAGCGAGAGATTCCAAGGGGCAACCTTAACCCAACCTGATAGGGGTGTCGATGCAAAACCCGCAAATATCTTGACACTCGCAGGATCAAATGGGATACCTGAAAGGGCAACCTTAACTCCTATGGGCGGAGTGTTGGTGAAAAGAATTGATTGATTGATGATGGAGGAAACAACAATGATCTTGACACTCACAGGACCAAAGCAAGAGACTCAAAGGGGCAACCTCAACTCCTTTCGGTGGAGTTTTGGTGCAAAGAATTGATCATACACACTTAACTCCGCTGGGCGGAGTGCTGGTGTAAAGATTGACCATACACACCTAACTCTTTTGGGCGGTGTGTCAGCGTAAGAGATTTGATTAATGGGTATAGCTCTGCTGGGGGGAAGAAAGATATGGTCGCACCCTATGAGGGTTGCCTATATACCTCAGAACAGGATCAAACCGGCGTAGTTCGTTCCCATTGGGAATCGATGGTTGGGTGAAAACACTAAAACCAACTTAGAGGTTGGGAATCAATAAGATGTGGTGGGCTTAGGGGCCCAAAGAAATTGAATGTATTGAAGATGGTCTCGGGGCCAAATTGAAGTGAAACGGGGCAAACATTATTTCAGGACTAAAAAGATGGTGTAATCGAGTCTCAAATAAGTGGTAATTGCCAAAATGCAAAGGGAATTGAGAACTGGAGAATTAGCGATTGCTAAACAAAAATAGACAATCATCGGAAGGAAAGTGCGGTTGCGTGTTTCCACAATTAGAGAGCACGTGGCTGCATGTCGCTGGCATAAACAAATGGGTGGGGTGCAAAAATTCCAATCATTTCGAAAACCTTATCTCCCTCTAAGATCGCGAATCTCTCTCTCCTAGCAGTTCTAGGTTTCGATCCGAGGGTTCTCCTTACTTCCCGGTGGTTCTCTTTGCATTTACACTTCATCAGATGGAGATGGTAATGCCCGAAGGTGGTGGTGGTCACGACGGTTTTGACCCGAGCCGATACGTACCTTGCCCTCATTGCTTATGTCCCGTTTTTTCTCTTCTCTAATCTCCAAAGGGGGAGGAGGTTGTTGAACAAGATACCCAACCCTACTGTCCAGAGGCTCAGGTCCACTTCTCGATCTCGAACCGTATGGTAATACTTCTCCTTGCCTTGATATTCATTCACCTTATTCTTGAACCTGTTATGACTATGCCATGCATGCTTGAATTTAGAATCCTAGGGTTTTGATTTGTCGAAAAGATGCCACAAAGTGTGGGCCAATTTTTGAAAACTTGGCTATTATTGTTTTTGAAAACTTGAAATTTTAGGGCAATTTTTGAAAAGTAAGGGATTTTTTTTAAAAGTTTAGATAGTTCGGAGATTTTTGAAAAGCTTAGTACAACTTTTGAAAAGTTAGGGGCAATTTTTCAAAGCTGAAAGGACGAATTTATTTGAAAATGTATGAAACAGACGAGTTAATTAAGACGTTTGTGATGATAACTATGACGGGGGCAATTTGCTTTCTTTTCCAAATCTTTTGAAAATTGCCCCTTGTTTAACGTTTTGAAAATTCTAGGATTCTTGTTATTTGAAATTTTGATGCAATGATATGCTGACATATTGCTCTTGAAAATGCAGAGGGTGACGGTTCGGGGCCACACTGGTGTGAGGGCGGCACTTCCTGATACTTAGCACTCACCGATCTTGTTCGACAGATCATTACAGATGCGATCTTTGGTCCAGACACAGACGGACCATATAACCGAGAGGTAGTGGGATTCCACTAATAC
>BRYE01000019.1:7465000-7470000 GCA_030159115.1 Actinidia arguta var. hypoleuca
GAGTGAAACAACTAAGGAGTAAAATCATTCTATTGGTTAAGGTCTGGTGGGAGAACTAGTCGATGGGATAAGCCACTTGGTAGAAAGAATGCGACATACTACAGAAATACCTGCACCTTTTTGAACAAGATATAACTTTAACTTATGCCTTGTTATCCCAATATTAGTAGAATTGTTAATTTAGATCAAGTCAAGCCATGCATATAATATATTAAACGATGTACATACGACGTAGACGAGTTTGGAAGACCAAACTTCATAAATTGGGGAAAATGTAATGCCCCAACTAGTAAATTAATTATACTTTATTATAGTAAGGGTAAATATGTAAATACGTTGGTATCAATTTATTTATTTTTTGAAATTTTTACTATAACAAAAATTATACTCGAATAAGATTTTTGATAAACTGAATAGAAAAATGGACATGTGTTGAGAAACCAAGTCAGGACCATGTGGCGCCATGAGGGCCAAATAGTTGGGCGACTCATCACCATGAGTCACTAGGTGACTCACCCCATGGTCACCCAAAGTCAACCAAAACACACCCACTCTTTTGTCCTAGCATGTGCATGCTGGGAACTTGCGTGAGAAAATGAGAGAAAGAGAGGTAGAGAGAAACAAAGAAAGAAAAAGGAGAGAAATAGAAATAGAGAAAGAAAAAAAAGGAGAAAAAGAAGTGAATATAACACTCCATTTTCTCCGAACTCAAGTAAAAGCCTTGTATGTTTTTAATCATTTTGTAATTTTATTTCAATAAATAGAGTGACGAACACTCAAGATAAGTGTAATAACCCTATCATGATTAAAGTTTAACAATACGTAGAGAATAAGTTATGTATACACCGTTATAGGATTGAACCCCAAATAGTGAGTATGTTCTATTTTTTGTCAAAATAGTCAATTAGTATTTTGGGTGTAAGTCCTTCATACGACAACCTTTTGACTTGATTCGAGTTGCGTATGAAAGCCATTCAAATACCTACCACTTTTAATGTAAGTGTTTTTTCTGATTTAGAGTATTAATAGCTTAAATAGGCTTGTAAGTCAAGGTAGGAAAGAAAGAAAATAATAGACCGATCTAGCTTTTCCCCGACCGGTCTAGCTTTTTCAGTAAACCTTTTGTCTTGTCCTGGACTAGTCCAGTTTTTTCCTGACCAGTCCAGCTTTTCCAATAAACCTACTAACTTATCCTGAACCGGTCCAGCTTGTCTCCAACTGGTCCAACTTTCTAAGAAACTTACTGTTTTGTCTTGAACGATCCAGCTTTTCCCTGACCGATCCAGCTTTTTTGGTTTAACCCCAAAAAGTTTTATAAATTTGAAACCCAATTGATTTGTCTAGTACCCGATTCACTCCTGATACCTTATACACATTTACTACTCTTAGATTAGATACATTAAATGATAATTTAATTAGACAAATATGGTAAACAAAAGGACAATTAAAGAAAGAATACTAAATTCAGAGTTAAAATTATAAGATTGAAACTTGAGGAACTGTTACTTAGCTTACGAGCGAGCATGAAAAGAAAGAAAGTGAAATAAACCTAAGGTGAGTCTTGTTATGTTTTACTTACTTAAAAGTTTTGCGATGAAAGCGTGTATGTTTTTATTGATTAAACATGAAGATATTTTATAATTAAATACATACTATTTTGTTTAATGTGCCATAAAATATGAAAAATAATTACTTTACAAAAGTATATTTTAGACGACACATGGTTTCGAACGGTTTTCCAACCGCTAGGGGAAAAGAATATAGCGAGGGGTAATGTAATAAGAGTGGGCTCATAGCCAGAAGATCTTGGATGATATCATGCCATATATTATATTGGGGTCGCTCCCTAATGACTGGTGATCATTGAACGACTGTAGGTATTGCAAGGGTCAATCCAATACAATTTTGAATTCTTGATATGAAATCAAGGTAAATGAAAAGGGGCCTAGATGAGTCGATGATTGAAATGAAAAAGGATTGACAAAGTAAAATTATTTCATGTTAAAATGAGTTGTTTTATGATTTCATGACCACTTGTTAGTATTATATAACTTGTAGCACACTAGCCTAGTGCTTAAGACGTAGTTGTGCGTAACATTTTATGTAATGAGAACGAAGTAGAACATGATTCAGGGAAAGTGACCCTAGCGTTGATTTTGGAAGGCCTATACTACATACTTAATATAGGAATGTTAGAGCTTTTGAAATTGTATAGTTTTGTTGAAGGTTGTGCCAGACACTATGGCCAGAATCGTAATTGTAAATATTGATATACAAGAAGGATGTAATGATATTTATATACTTTTTTTACCCGTTAGCTCTGGTTAATTTATTACGCTTTTGTATATATATAATTGCATTCGAGTATTGAATGAAAAAGGAAATCTCTAAACTAGTTGAGTAGTAGGCCTTCATGAGTGGGACTCACTAGCCGGTCACAATGACACCTATTGTAAGGGTGGATTCACGTGTATAAATGGGTTAGGTTGTGACATATGGTGTACAAATTAAGGGCCTAATACCCTTAATATCTGTTATGGTCCACCCAATGAAATTCCTGTGAGTTTTCAGAACAAACATGAGTTCAGCCTTTTGATTCTTGTCTAGACTAAAGGAAATGACCACTGGGAAGGTTTCCTTTTCTCTTAAGAAAACATATTTCAGGGTTGGTGGAAGGATTTTTAACTCCAATGTAAGAGGATGGAGACTTAATGATGGAATTTTATTCTCATTAAGAGCAAATGTTCAAACTTCGGCGCCCATTTCCTTTTTTCACACACCTCACTCAATTTTAACAAGAATACAAAGATTACACCTCCTCACTCAAATTGTATTCCAAAGATGTTAGAGATACTAGACATGACTCTAATGGATTAGTGTGAAGTGAGGTTTGTATATAGTCCCTACACCAAATTGTCAATACAACTGACCTCATGGATCTTACTTTTATCTCCCACTTGCCACTACATTGAAAATATTAAGCTCATAAGTCATATTCCCGAAAGTTAATCTCATCACCCCATTCCTACATTGAATAAAAAAAATCAAGCGTTGCAAGGATTGGGTAACCAAGAATTATCGGGATTTAAGTACTTGGATTTGCTACGGGTTGGGTATCTAGAATAATAAAATCTGTTGAAAAATGGAACTTATCCACCTACAAGTTGGAGAGTCACATTTGTGGGTTTCAACTCCCCCAACTCTAGTTGTTGGTACACAGAGTATGGCAACACTCGCGCCTAGATCCAGCAATGCATGTTCAATGCAAGTGGCCCCTATGACAATAACAATTGTTAGACATCCTAAGTCCTTATATTACAGGGCTATCTTGGTTTGAATTATGGAGCTTGCTTTCTCCATAAAAAATGCCTTCTTTTAAACTTGCATTGTGCGCTTAATGGTGCACAAGTCTTTTAAGAATTTAGCATATGTAGGAATTTGCTTAATGGCATCCAAGAGTGGAATGTTGATTTTTAATTGCTCAAAGAGCTTGTAAATTTCTGTATTTGTGATCCCTTTCTTTGGAGACCGAAGACTTTGAGGAAAAGGTGTTAGAGTTGGACAAGGCACCTTATCTTCCTCTTCCTTCTTGACACACTTTCTGGTCCATTATTCGACGACTCTAAATTCTCAAAACTTAATGTGGATGGTTTTTGAGTCTCTATTTGAGTTGGCTTTGGATGAATAGTTTTGTCAATTTCTTTGCCATTTCTCAAGGTAGTGATTGATTTAAGGTGCTTTAAGTGTATCAAATAGCATGGATGTATCCACACTATGTTGTTCATAGGGATTAGCTTGTGGTTGTGTAGGGAATTTTCCTTTTTCATGTTGCAACCCTCCCACGACTGTGGTCAATTTTGAAAGTTGTGTGCGGATATCTCTTATGGCCTGATTATTTTAAGACCACGCTACTTGTTAGCTTTAAATGAAAGTTTGTAGAGTATCCTTTAGACTCCATTTTTGCAAAGGTTCGTATACATTTTGATTTGGGTGTTGATGGCCTTGTAGGCCATACATTTGTCCTGAATTTTGATATCCATAGGGACCTTGTCCCATTGGATTCACGTATTGTTATTGGTTTTATGAGCTAGATGCTTGACCAGGTGACCCAAAAATTGCATTTTCTACATTTCTCCAAGAAAGATTTGGATAGTTTCACCATCCTGGATTACACATATGAGAGAATGCAGAGTTAAAAGATTTGTGTGGTTTATTTAGAGTATTTACAAAAAATTGCTCTTCATTTTACAACACTTCTTTAAAAACTGGTAATGTAGGGCATCCCCCAACAGAATGCCTTTGTCTATCATAGATAGATTTCTTCTATAGTAGATGACGTATTAATATCATTAAGTTTTTTCAATTCTAGAGATTCTAGTTTCCTAACATGCAAGTCATCTTATTCCGTTAACGTGTATTTTTCATGTCCTAATGTGTGTGGACGTACTAAATGTCTTGATCTATCTGCAGAATAAGAGAAATTCGAATATTGGTTATTCCTTTCTAGCTCATCAAAGAAACTAAAGCTAATTTAGGAATTTTGCGCATGAATTGACCATTGTACATCATATCAATAAATTATCGAGTTTATGGTTGAAAGGAAACGGTTCCCCGTGTGCAGAAGCACGTTTTTAAAATTTTTTACTTTTTAAAACCTTAAAGCCATGTAATTATACAAAGTTGATCGAGAGGAGTTAGATATACCTTGGCGATCACTAGATAAAATCAAGGATCAAAAATCTAAATTGTTGCAGCCCTTATTTTTATGTCAAAAATAAAACTGTTGTGTGTAAGAAGCGAACGGACTATTGGCTGTTAGAGCCGACGATAGGCTACTAGGGATGATCAAAGGCTTGCCAAAGGTTGGGCAAGGACTGCTTGACCGCCTGGGCTACTTGCTGCTTGGGCAAGCTTGGGCGTTGGCCGCTTGAGCTGGCCTAGGGGCTGACTGCGATGTGCTAGTACTGCAGATCACTACGCCTGCGATTATAGGTTGCTAT
>BRYE01000019.1:7475000-7480000 GCA_030159115.1 Actinidia arguta var. hypoleuca
TGTCAACACATAACGGCTAGTTTTTTGAACACAGAGTTGTCTGAACCCGTATTTAATGAGCTCTAACTACCACCAACAGACAAAATAACTTCAAAGCCATTATATATAAGCCTCCAAATGCATTTAGATACAAGGCTATTGAATTGATTAATCATCAAAGAGCTTTAAGTTCATTATTTTCTGAAAAATTCCTTTGGTCCTCGAGTGTGAGCTTTTATTGAGCCATTCAATTCTTATCTACTCTTGTTAGAGAGTTTGTTTTACACTTATACAACCTTCATACACTTGTATACTTGTAAGTTTGAGTGTAATTTGGACAAAAATACTTGTAAGATGAAGAAAAGTGAGCTTGAGGAAAAGTTCTAGTATAAAACTGAGTTGAGCACTTGGTAAATCAGCTCTCACCTTGTAATTGTTGATTGCAATAGTGGAAAAAGACTTTACAGAGATCTTGGAAGTATGTAGATCACACGTTGTGGTTGAACTTCGGATAATCTTGGTGTGCCTTCTTATACATTGCTTTTACATTATATTTGCATTGCACACAACTTGAGTTATTGGTTTATTGATTAGATTAAGTTTTAATCCATTTTAATTGTTATAAATTTTGATAAACCCAAACCTTTGAGGCCAATAATTGATATCAAAGCTAGTATTTCTATTTAAGTTTAACATCCTAGGAAAAGATCTATGGTAACCAACTTCGAAAACTCTCTCGGTGAGGGTCAATCCATAAATAGACCACCCATGTTTAATGAGATAAATTATAACTACTAAAAAAATAGAATAAGAATCTACATTCAATCTGTAAATTATAAATTGTGGAGAATTATTATAAAAGGTCCTAAAATTCCTACTAAAAGGGTTGAAGAAGCAAATGTCCCTAAAACCGAATCCGAATAGAATGAGGATGATTTGAAAATGATGCAATCTAATGCTAAGGTTATGAACATTTTATATTGTGCCCTTGATCCTAATGAATATAATCGCATTTCTACTTGTGAATCAGCCAAGGAAATTAGGGATAGACTTAAGATCACTCATGAAGGTACTAGTGAAATTAAGGAATCTAAAATCAATATTCTAGTACATAACTATGAACTATTCAAAATAAAATTGGATGAATCTATCACCGAAATATTTACAATGTTCACCGATATTATTAACGGTTTAAAGTCTCTTGAAAATGAGTAATAGATTTTGCATGATTAGAAGAGAATTAAGAATGAGTAATTCTATGGGTTGATGAACTTTAATATCTTACACATTATTTGAAATAAAATATGCGCAAACTATGTTCTTAATTCATTTTAGGCACCACAAACTCTTCAGCTCCAGGTGTCGATACTAAAGTTCCATGTGTCGACACATAGCAACATAAAGTTTTACAATGAACAAAGTATCGACACTTCAGCATTCATGTGTCAACACACATAAAAATAGTAAGGCCACCATTCTTAGGTGTTGATACCTCACATATAAGTGTTGATATATTTTAACAGAAAGTTCATTGATTTTCAAATGTCGACACATAGAGTTCAAGTGTTGACACATAGGAATTAAAAAAATTTAGGTCTCAAGTACCTCACTAACAAGAGTCGACACATTAGAACATAAGGTTTATTTAAGAACTAGGTGTCAACACCTAGAGAACATGCGTCAACACTTTCGAATAGAGTGTTGAACCTTTTGAACCTAAGCTGAACCTAGTGAACCCAATTTGAACCTTTTGAACCCCTAAGTATGGACACCCGAAGAACAAGTGTCGACACATGAGTCGGACTTATAAATACAGATGATACCCATTTTTGTCATTTTACGAAGCCCTAACTCTCTCTCTCTATATATATATATTCCCTCCAACTTCGAACCGTCACCCATAATGCACGATCCACCTTAAATCCCTTTATCAAACTCAATATAAACCTTAATCGATTTGTGCTAACCTCCACAAATTCATCCATGGCACAAAAATCGGCAAAATTAAAAAAGGATTCTTTAGCCCTAGTGGTGTCAACACCCATTGAAGAAAAAGACCAGAAGAGGAAATCAAAAGCAGATCCTAGGAAGGATAAGAGGAAAAAAAAAAAAAGGAAAAGAGAATCATCCTCCGCTCCAGCCCTAGAAAGAAATATGTTATATTTTGACAAAGATAAGTCTCAAGAGAGGTATAATATTGATTTCTGTCTTCGCAAAGTGTCTAATGGTAAATGGGTTGATTATAACTTCTTTGATTCACACAATTTTGAATTTAGCATAAAATTAGACAACCTAGGTTAGAAGTCCATGACCACTATGCAAGATGACGTATACCCCAATTTAGTGCCCCATTTCTATGTTAATGCCACTAAAGAGTATAATGGTGTATCAATTAATAGTTATGTCAAAGGAGTCAAATTTACATTGGATAGATCTATGTTTCAAAAAATTTTAGGATTAGGAGCTAATGGAGAGATCTATAGAGAAAACATAAATCAAAAGGAACAATTGAGCATCCTCTATGGACAAGACACTGACGAGTATGTACAACTGACTGCTAATGACTTGCCTCTTGAGTTAAGGCTAATTCATCATTTCATCTGCACCATTTTCATCCCCAAAATCGAAAAGTACGAGCATGTCTCGGATGAGAAACTATTCTTTTTGTGGGCGTACTTTACTGATTTTAAGATCGACATGCCCATGTTCATTTTGGATCATATGTTTAAGGCTACCATGAGCAAAGTTAGCCTGCCCAATGGAATATTTTTGACCAAAGTGTTCAAGTACTTCAACATCGACTTGAACAACGAGAAGAAATGAATCCTCAAAGCAATCAGTGACGAATACAATGAGAAAATCTTGAGAAGAAGGGGGTGGTATGTTTTGAAAAACAACAAGTGGACTCTGAAGAAATCCAAAGTGAGGAAAGTACTTCGAAAGAAAAAGCTCCAATGAGAGTAGGAATTCTGATTGGACTACATAATTATAGTCCAAATGCCGCTAAATTATTCGAAGTTAACCCTAAATGAATTTAATTATATCTTTTTATTGTGATTCATACTTAAATCATGTTTGAGTTCATTACAGGTAACATTGATAAAAAAGGAAGAATTGGAGTTATGAAAGTACAACAGAGTGCGGGGATGTTTATCGAGGACCATTACTAAAATTTATCTTGGGAATTATGAAAGTTTTCACTTGTAACTCGGAATGAAATAAAAGACATGCCGTTTAAAATATCTTGCAAAGTTATGCACATTCACGTCTAACGAGCATCGTGAGAATTAGACTCCGAAGACTCTAAAATGGGGTATGAAGAAGATGGAAAAAAATCAAAGAAGGGCAAAATTGTACTTAGTATTCGAACTCCAAAAAGACAAAGGAACTGAGTTCGAACGCTAACAAATTTTGTTGAAAAATCCATTTCGGTATTTTGGCCATACCTTTTTACTCAGATGTCCGATTTATCTGATTTTTGATGCGTTGGAAATAAAACTTCAAGGACTAAAACTTTATATTTAATAAGCATTGCCTGAATCGATCTCTAATGTGGTTAAAATCGAGATGGAACAGACGAGTAAGAAAACAAAACTGAGTAAGAAATCCTGCTAGGACTCAAATTGTGTAGCCTATATATACTTCCTTACGGTTTTGTGAATGGGATATATTATTTTTTATCGTTTTTTACAGCCTCCTAACTTAATTTTTTACAGTTTTCAATAGTTTTGTAATTTATTACATTCGATTTACGTTTAATCAATTAGATTTACGATTTTATTCAATTACGCGCATTGTTCTATAATTTTTCTAGCATTGAGTTACGTTTTTTAATTTTTTTAAATATTCATATCAGTGTTTATATTTCAAAATATTTTTTATATTTAATTATTTATTTTCCATAGCCATGCGTAGCTAATTTTCTTAACTTGGGATCGATTATGAAGATCGATTGGGGATCGAGGATGATCAAAGGAGGTAAAATATTATTCACTATTATATCTTTCTGATTTTTATTATTATTCTTCTTTGTTCTAAATACTTTAGAAAACACGGGCATCCTATTATGTTCGGTAACACATATGCATGAATTGCTGATTCAGTATATACGCTGCCTCGTAATGTTTATGCGTGCGTTAGGTTCAGTATATGTACTGCGCGAATCGATGATGCACGACCATGATTAAAACAATCAGATTTATTTTAGAAATTGAAGTTTGTAAGAGCAAGTATTTTTAAAATCTAAATTTTTCAAATCCGAGACTCACGACGTAGTCGAAAGATTTGAGTTATACGAAGCCTCCATTGGAATTTTAAGAAACTCGATTGGTTGGATCAATTGATTCTGAGTCATTTTTAATATAAATTTCAAATCAGTTTTTATTGCTTTCATAATTTAGATATAATTTAAATCAATCAAACCCAAATACAAGAATTTTTATTTTTTATTTTAATTTAGATTCAATTCACATAATTTCTAGTTGATCCGAGTTAGGATAGTGCGAGTTGAGTGCTACAGCTTATATTGGGCTAGGCCCCTTGGGAGAGAACGATACCGGATTATCGGTTTATTACTACTTCGCGACCCGTACACTTGCGGTAAGGAATTCACTTCTCGAGCGAAGACAAGTTTTTGGTGCCGTTGTCGGGGACCAAAGGCACAAGGCGAGCACTAAAAAGTTTTGGGTTGAAGAGCAATTGGTGGATTGAATTTCCATCAATCTTGACGGAGGAATCTTCGGCTTAGGCCATGGGTAACTTCGTTTCATATTTTTTTTTGTGTGTGTGTGTGTGATATTAGACAAGGTTGAGTTTTTGTGATTTCAGCACAAGAATTGCAAGTATTTATTTTCTTATTTTTTGTTTGAAAAAAAAAATGATGCCTTACGGATACAATTTTGAAATGCCACAGTACAACTACGAATAAGATTGCTATAACCATTCCAAGTATTCACCTGCACCCCCTTGGTTTTAGGAACGTGTATACAATGAGCCATATCCTATATGTTCTAGTCATAACC
>BRYE01000019.1:7510000-7517500 GCA_030159115.1 Actinidia arguta var. hypoleuca
AAATAGAATCCTCATTCATGGAGAGGGTGATGAGGGTCAAAGTCTCATCCAGGTTTAAACTTCCACCCTAGTTGGGGGTAGAACAGATCTAATGGACCACTTTTTTTCATACAAAAACCTGATGATGCCTAAGGCAACCTTGGACGAGGTGATGTGCAAAGCCTTCTCAGTAACTCTAAAGGGCTAGGCAAGATCGTGGTTTAGGAAATTATCACCAAGAACCATCGACTCATTAGGCGACCTGAGCGGCTCTTTGTCGCCAATTTCATGAGTTGCAGGGTAAGGAAGAAGAATGTCTCCCACCTGTTCGCTATCCACCAAGAAGATGTAGAAAGCCTGAAAGATTACGTCTAACGATTTAATTAAGTTGTCCTTAAAGTAGAGGACCCAGTGATAAAGTCATAGTCATGGAAATGATGGAAGGGCTCTATTCTGGTTTGCAATTTGATTCTTTATCGAAGAATGTACTAGAAACCTTATTGACACTCCAAGCTAAAGTCGATAAGTACATCGCCACTGAAAAATTAGCTGAGGCCAAGCGAAAGAGGCGAGGGAAACAAGACCAAAAGAGGAAAGAGCCAGATTCATGAAGAATGGACAATAGAGGCGACATGAAACAAAAAAGGCCTGAATGAGATGCTAGACGACAGATCAACGATCGATGCCGTTGAACTCCTCCTCGCTGAACTGAGGTTCTATTACCACCTCTCAATGTCCCCATCACCCAAGTACTTATGGACATCAAAAATGAGAAATTTGTGAAGTGGCCTAGGAAGATCAAGACCAATCCCCTCTAGAGAAATAAGAACAAATATTATGAGTTTCATAGACATCATGGCCACAACACAGAAGACTGTTTATAGCTAAAGGATCAGACAGCTAATCTAATCAAGAAGGGGTGCTTGGGGAAGTTCATGGCTGATCGCTCGAGGCCAACCATGCCTAAAAGAGGATATGTAGACAACAAGGCTACTGCTGGTGACAGTCAAACCATACATGGAGATTTTGGATTAGGAGGATGTTCAACTTCATACAGAAAAAGGCATGCCCGAGAAGCAAAGGGGTGAGCAGAGGAAGAAGTCTATAACCTCTCTTCTCCCATGGCTAAAGTAAGCCCTCTCATCACTTTCACCAACGAGGATCTAAAGGGCTTATATCTCCCGCATGACGATACTTTGGTCATGTTTGCCACCATGACCAATTTCAATGTTCAGAGGATTTTAATTGATAATGGGAGTTTTGCTGATATCTTATTTATCCTAGCCTTTGACAAGATGAGGATAGAGTAAGACAAGCTCCATCCATTTCTCACTCCCTTGATCGGATTTGGGGGAGGGTCAATTCAACCCCTTGGGTGGGTTAGATTGCCTCTGTGGGGATGAAGCCGCACAAAACTATAGTATGGCAAGATTTCATTGTCATAGATTGTCCCTTGCCGTACAATGCCATTTGGGGTGGCCCCACATTGGGAAAAATCAAAGCCATCACCTCCACCTATCACCTAATGATGAAATTCTTGACTTCTACTAGGATAGGCGAGGTGAGAGGCAATTGAAAGGTCTTAAGGCAATGTTTTGTGATGACAATGAAATTAAGCGACAAATAGCGACTATAGATAGAGGATACCGAGATAAGAGAGCTGAGAGACAAGATAGGGGCTACACCTCTCTTGGATCCTTAAGATACAAAGAACACCAAGCCATTAGAAGAGGTGGGTCCAATTTCCATACACCCCAATCATCTGTATCGTCATGTGATGATTGGAATTGAGCTAACTAAAGAATTATGAGATGCCTTGGTGGAATTGCTAAAAAAATTATGAGGTGTTCGCCTAGTCACAGGGTGATGTCTCAAGGATATATGCCCATGTCACTGTACACAAACTTTTTGCCAGTCCAGATTACTAACTAGTTCACTAGAAGAGGAGAAAATTCATCCCAAAACAATTAAATGTTAGAAAAGAGGAAGTTTTGAAGTTTATCAACAATAACGTCATCAAGGAATCTCACTATCCGTATTGATTGGCTAACGTTGTGGTCGTCCCAAAAGAAGGTTTAAAAATCTTGAGGAATCTAAAAACAAGGCTTGAGAAATCCAAATGAGGATGGACAAATGACCTCCTAAGCATATTGTGGGCCTACCACACTACGAGCAGGATCCCCATGGACGAGATGCTATACTCATTGGTGTATGGGACAAAGGCAGTCATACCAATAAAGATCAGGATGCCCAGCTTTCATATAATAATTTTTTGACAAATAGACTAACAAGAAGGAACTAAGGCTTAACCTCGATCTCCTTGGTGAGAAAAGAGAACGTGCCTAAGTATGCCAAGCTGCCTACAAATGTCAAGTTGCCAAATACTTCAATAGGAGGGTCAGACACAAGTCATTTCAACCTGGTTATCTCATCCTAAGAGAAGTCACATTAGCCACCAAAGAACTTAATTCAGGGAAGCTTGGTTCGATATGGGAGGGGCCATACAAAGTTGCAAGGTCTCTGGACTAGGAACTTATTGGTTGGAAGACATGGGTGGAAAAATTCTCCTTCACCCTTGGAATGCTGAGCACTTGAAGAAATACTCGTAATAGTTCGTAGTCAAGGTCACCTAACTAACATTATTCGAGTATTGTCATCACTAAGTTATAGTTTCCATTAAAATACGGGTTCCCATGTATCTATGGTAGTCAATTTCTATGTAATTATGATTATTTTAATGAAATTACCAATTTTTCCAACTTGGTTATTGTTATAATTAGTGTTATTGCCAAACCGGGTTATCTCCAAGGCTGAAATAATTATATCGCCAATTTTGCATGTTTATGTCGCCTATTTGGATTATCGCCTATTTTTATATTGCCAAGTTATTTCACCAAGTTTAACGATTAAGTGTTGTTCGCCAAAATAATTTTATTCACCAATAACGGATCACATCTCAACAAATTCTACAACTATTTTACTAAGGTGTTTAGCTCGCCAAATTCACAAGGGCACTGCACTATTGTTATGATCGCCATTTTGCAAAACTCATCATGTCGCCTACTAATTACTAGTGATGTCTCCAAACTATGTTTATATTCACATTCGACAATAACGAATACATCGCTATGAAAGAGAGGAAAAATATTTTCATACAAATATTAACATCTCCATTACAAAGGATGAAAATACAAAAAAAATATACATGAAGATACGAGGTGCCTAAGGCTGTCCATGAAGAGTGGTGTCTTACGCAACATCTTTTTCTTCCTCTTCCTCGTCTTCATCTCTGTCAACCAAATTGGGATTGATCTATAGATCATTGATGTTGAGGTCGGGAAAGAGGAGATTAAGTTATCTCTTGCACTGGTTGAAACCCTTGCCAAAGTATGAGGAAACCACCCTCATTTATAGCCTCCTTATATTCCTCGAAGGCTTTAAACTCATCGACGGCTAACTTTTTGGCGAGGATTTTTCTTCACCTTATCTCGGCCATCTCCTTCTCAAGCTTCTCCACGGTGGCGTCGAAGTTCTCCTTGTACTTTTTCAACCATGCCACCTTTTTCTCTAAAATGAACACGACAGCATCAGAATGCTTCTTATCATCCTCGAGCTCAGCCACCTTACTCTCTAAATCTATGGCCACCTATTGAGCTCGGGTCATCTCATCCCTGATGGACAAGACAATGACTCATTGGATCACCGCCCTATATCATCGCCTGTAGAGATAGCTTTAGGAGCAAGATAACGAAAGAGATGGAGTAGAGTAAAAGAGCAAAAATTTACCAACCTTACTGAATTCATGGCATAATCGAGTGGCCACCTCATCCAGCTCCATCTTCTCCACCATCTTTTTGTCGGTAGGCGGGATAAAAGCCTGAATAAGCTTCTCTATCGCAATTGGGCTCTTGACCAATGAAGTTTCAAGACCTAGAACTGCTCCTAAGTTAATCGAGGTTCCCTCCTCATCACCTACCAGATGAGGTGTCGTTCGGATGGGGGGCCCCGTAGGTTTGACATCGGGCATAGCCAAGGTTTTCTTCTTATCCTCCGGCATAACCTGGGGTCCTTTGTTCTTGACATCAATCGATTTTAGGGGCTTCTTTTTTAACGGGGAGATATCTGAGGTACCATCTTAGGGATGACTTCTCATTAATGTGTATCTCTTTTTTCCTAGTTGGGGGTAGATCCTTCGTTTTGAAGTTGCCTTATGCCTTGGAAAACTAAGCGAGCTTCTTCAAGTCCATCTTTGCCGACATGGCTGCAAGGAAAAACAAACGAGTTAAGCTAGAAAAAAGAAGGCGAACTAAAGAGAGAAAGCAGTACCATCCGATCTTAGCTCGAAGGGCTATCGTGAATTCGACCAGATCTCAAAGTTGGAGTTAGAGCTAATCGGGTCCCACTTAATAAAAGATGGCCAAATTTTAGCCCCAAGTATCCCTAGCAACACTTGATCAAGAAGAGAAGGTAGGATTCCCCTCAGTCCCTTCTTAATAGTGCCTACATACTCCACCGAGTCATCTCGGGAATGGTGAGACTCACCCTCGTCAACTGCGACATGGGGCGTGTCACCATATTTCTCTCCTTGGCGTTGTCTCCTCCACTGGATGCCATTTGCTGAGAAACAAAGGCGAAACACTTGAGAAATGCCTTCGAGTGGAGAATGTTTTTGATCGAGTAGAAGTCTCCCAGTTGCAATGTATTGGAGACGAGGTCCAATCTAAGCCTTCAAATAAAGTGTTGACTTATTTTATTGTAAAAAAATAAGAATGTTTTAGATATAAGGGTATTTAATTTACATGGACAACACGTGATCGATTTTCATCACTATTTCAAAAAATTAGTAATGAAATGGGTGTAAGTGATACAATTAAATTATTAAGGGGGTCAATATGATTCACTTTTTATATGAAGGGGTGAAAGTGGTATAGTTAAACAGTTAAGGAGGGTCAATATGATTAACTTTTTATATAAAGGATAAAAGTCATAAAATGCAATAGTTTAGGGGTTGTGAAATTAAGCCTTAAATAATCTACCAACTTATAGTAGAAAAAAACTGCCTAACTCAAAGAAAGTCAAAGAGATTATTTGGTGCTCTTGGAACAGTGCTCTATACCCGTAAATGAATGACATATGCACATATATTGACTATAATTTAGGGGGGAAAATAATAAACTCCACAATTTAGACCAATCACTTTAAAGTTAGAACACCATTAAAATTTACTTTGAGAGAAGCAAATAATTTCTCAGAAAGTCATCCCCAGATCTCTTCACCATTTCCAATCAAAGAAAAACAACTCCAACCCCCTTTCCAAGTTATAATCTCCGTATTGGAAAAACACTATACTGACAACACTCTTTACCAAGAATTTAAAAAAATATATTGAATTAAACAAATTTGACATTACACTACTAGTCCAAATTCAATGAAGAGTGAAAGTTAGCTACCCAAAACCTTATTTTCAAACCATCTAAGTGCAGACTAACCATTAGATTGCCAGTAACGTTACTGGTTACAGTCATTACTGATGTGGGATAATTCGGACAAGTCCTAAATCTAATATATTCCGAGCAAGACGTCGCCCTGATATTCCAAACACTCACCTTCCTAGTCGCCTCGTATTATTGAGATTGGGCTCCACTTCTAAAATAGTTCCTTGAGATCGCCATTGGGCGAGGTGGTTCAACTCGCTTGAGGCAGAGAAGTCTCCACAAAGACTTTGTTCTCCAAAATGACTCCATCTCCATTACAAGTCTGTTGTCATGAGACTCTTCCTCCGTCATTCCTTTACCCGATTGGAGTCCACCTCCATGAAGAGTTCCACCTCTATAAGAGAACTGTCTCCAATAGATTCCAGCTCCATCACAACACTTAAAAATACGAATTGCTCACCAGATGGCATCCTCACGTTATCTCCGGATTATTAGGGATATCTTTCCATACTTACCCTTCCGAGGAACTCGCCGTGATTCACCTACACGGCTCATTACCTTATCTATATAAAGGCTGCTCCTCCATAACAAAAGGTACACTCCACACAGGCACCACATACACATTTACTATTGTGCTCGCCCACATTGCCTATAATTATCTCCTGATCGCCTTGATCTGATTCATACGCTAGAGGGATTTTGAGCGGCCTCACCCCGGCCGATTACTTTTGTTTACTAGTGTGCAGGTTACCGCTGTACTGGTCGCCCTAGCTTTAGCCGAGGTCTAGTGCCGAGGCCGAGGAACAATTCTGACTGTTGGTTGCTCTCCCAGATTTTTACCATAACAGTGACCTCGCCCCCGAATGACTGTTCGTCTGTCGATTTGGAATTCCCAAGGTTCTCATCTCGGACAATGCCAAGCAATTAGATAACGATGGATTCAACCAATTTTGTTCAAATATCTCCATATCACATCATTTCTTATCGCCTGGTCACCCCCAAGCCAATGGCCAAGTCGAGGTTACTAATAGAACCATCCTAAGAAATTTGAAAACGAGACTAGAGAGGTCCAAAGGTGAATGGGTAGAAGACCTACCAAGCATATTATGGGCATATCACACGACTAGCAGGATTCCTATTGGCGAAATGCCTTACTCCATGGTTTACAGAACTGAATCAATGATACCCGTTGAGATCAGAATGCCGAGTTTTAAGACTTCAAACTTTGACAAGGATAGCAATGAAGGCGAATTGAGACTGAACCTCGACCTCCTTGATAAAAAACAAGAGCAAGCAAGCATACGCCAAGCAACTTATAAACATCAAGTCGCCAAATATTTCAATCAGAGAGTCAAATACAGGTCATTCTTACCTGACGACCTAGTCCTACGAAAAGTTACCCTATCTACTAAAGAGCCAAACATAAGGAAATTAGGCCCAACATGGGAAGGCCCTTATAAGGTCATAAAGGTATCTAGGCCGGGGACTTATTTGCATTAAAGATTAAGTCTTCCATACCCATGGAAGGTTAAATCTTTAGGCTCGGTTCAAGGACAACGTTTTCTTTCGACCCTTTGATGAACTAATTTCTTTTCTCTTTCAAAACAATTTTAATGTTTGTTTATGAAATCATAATGGTAGTTTTAAAGATCAAAACTTAGAATTGTACACATCTTTGATTAATTGTTATCAATTTTATTGGGTACAATTAATACTTAGACTATTTGCATTCCAAGTGTTTGAAACCATAAAAAGAAAACCAGAATTAATTTCATAAACATATCTTTAGGCATAAAATAATATTTTCACTGAAAAATCTTTCAACTAATTTCATAATTACCGTGATAATTGGTTGAGTTCGTAAAAGGAGAAGGAAATGGAACATTTAAGCTAAGAGACGACTGAGTACTTGAACCTTGCTATTTTATATTTGTAATTTACAGTTTTATTCACACGATTTATGAAAACAAACACAAAAATATATTTTACATTTTCTTTACTTACAACAACAAAACATTCAATCTTGAAATTCAGCTCTATGTGGATACGATCTCGGACTTTCGAGTATTATGCTACCATGGTAGGT
>BRYE01000019.1:7525000-7532500 GCA_030159115.1 Actinidia arguta var. hypoleuca
GTCTCATTTAGATTGGGAATCATGTATTAGTACTTGATTTAAGTAAATTAAGAGTGGGTTTGCAAAACCCACAATTTCAAACATTTTATAACTTTGACTTTTAATCCTAGATCTACCATATTAGGGTGAGTTTTAAGGGTTGAGAATGATTTATATTCATTTTAATCAGTCAATTTTTAGACCCCCTCAAAGAGTGAGAAGTTTGGGTTGCGTGTTGAGAAAATTTGGTAAAGTTCAGTAGCCTTTCTGCTACTGCGTACAGCCAGCGTTCGAACGCCAAGCCCAGTGTTCGAACGATGACTGTTTAACACTTAGCGTTTGAACACCAAGCTCATTTTCATGCAGTTTTGACATTTTTCCTTAGAACAATTTGTTCGAACACCGAGTTGTTACACTTTTCATGACTATGAAAGTTTAATTCTGTGCTATGCTTATGTGAGCTTCAAGTTTATGAAAATTAAATTTCAAAAAAAGCTATGATATGCTTACATAATAGTTTCAATGAGATATGTATGATATACAAATGATCCATGATATTCTACGTTCATGCATTATTGTTATTCATTAAGCATATAGCTTATAGTTTTTGAAAACCATTTTCAGGAAACCAATCCAAGGAGCCTTAACAAGAAGATAGCAGACATATTTTAGTTTTACGACCCAAAGACCATATGATGTTTTATACGGGTTAGACCCTATTTTATTTAGCGATGTTGTGACGAGTCGGCCATGTTATGTATGTATAAAGTTAAAAATTTAGGCACAACTCTGTATACTTTGTATGTCATCTACACTTTCTATTCTCAATTATTATGATGTTTTTGTAAAATTTTATATCATTATAAATAATTATGCACAGGTAATCAATTGCATTAAGATAAGTCAGCCTTGGTAGGCAAGTCGCCGGCCAATCACGTGCCTTCAATCTGCATAGGCCGGGTTGCGTGGCGTGGCAGAGTGGTATCGGAGCTATAGGTTGACACCATACGGTAGAGTCATGTCTAGATAGAACTTTAGGATTGAGTAGAGTATATGTTATGTGTTAAATGTGTTATATGAATTATGAATATAATAAGCGTCTAAACGATCAATATGCTTGTAGTGAGCTATGCCGCCTAGAAGGGAAGGTCGGGGCCATCAAGGGGTAGTGAAATCCGAAGGCCGAATTGATCGTATCGAGAGGATCCTTGAGGGACTCATTCAAGTAGTTCAGGACGCACACAACAATAACCACAATAATGCACCACAGCAATCGGCGATGCCAGTGCCAGGAGCCGAGGTGATGCACCGTACCACAATCAAGTAATTTCTATAATTGAAGCCCCCAACTTTTCATGGAACTCCCGATCCAATGGCCGCACCTTGGCTCTTGGGAATTGAGAGGATGTTTGAAGTCTTACTATGCACCGAAGAGTAGAAGGTAACCTTTGTCACGTTTACTTTTGAGGGGTTGCCTTAGTATGGTGGCAATTGAAAAAGCCGTTGGAGCCAGTATGGTTGTGGCCCAGATTCTTGAAAGTGTTCAATGATGAGTATTTTCCCAACATGGTATGTGATCAGAAAACTATGAAATTTTTAAATTTGAAGCAAGGAAAGATGACCGTAGTGGAGTATAATATCAAATTTATGGATTTATGTCGTTATGCCCCGCACATAATGTCAACAAAATCTTGCAAGGCGAGAAAGTTCAAAGCTGGACTACGATGGAATATACAAAACAAAGTGGACATATTAAGACTCCCAACCCATCAAGAAGTTCTTCAAAGAGCGATAACTTCTAAAAGATTGTTAAATGAGATGTCCCAATTCCGAGAGAACAACAGGAAGAAGTGAAGAGGGAATCCTAGTAGAGGACAAAGTTCGAAAAGGCAAAGTTCCAAATCTTCGAATGGGAATTCATCAACTCCACAAGGAAATACTATAAGTCAAGGAAATAGCAGACCCAATCAAGTACCGACATGCCCAACTTGTTAGAAGAAGCATTGGGGCAAATGTCGCATGGGAAGTAAAACTTGTTATGGGTGCAGTCAAGAGGGGCACCAAATTAAAGACCGTCAAAGGAGGAATAAAACACAAGGAATTGGAACATCAGCATCAACCTCAATCCAACAACCTCCAGCTGGAAGGAGGAAAAATCAATCACGGCAAGGTCGGGCTTTTTTGCCCTTGTACCAAGAAACACCCCCGCTACCACATATGTAGTGCCAGGAATACTCCTTGTTTGTGGTCAACCTACACATGTCCTTATTAATTCCAATTCTACCCATTCGTTTGTTTCATATCTTTTTGCGCATTATCTGCACACCTCCCCAATACCCCTTGAGTATGTTTTATCAGTATCATTGCCCTCTAGGGGTACCATGTTATGCGATAGAGTTTATAATTCTTGTGAAATCCGTGTCAATGATGTGCCAATGTTCGTAAATCTTGTACCCTTAGAGATGCACAGCTTCGATGTCATCCTAGGGATAAACTGGTTGTCTTTCTACTGTGCCTTCATTGATTTCGAACTTAAACGAGTAGTGTTCCACTTTTTTGCTCGTTCGGGACTAATTTTTGAAGGAGTTAGTGTCGTACTTCCTCCCTATCTCATCTCCTATGAAAGCATGCCGCTTAATTCAAAAAGGGAATCATACCTTCTTATGTAGCGTTGTTGACACACACATTTCTATGTATCCTTAGAAGATATCCATGTTGTCCAAGAATTTCCCGATGTCTTCCCTGATGACTTGCCTAGTTCCTTGGTGGATCAAAAAATTGAGTTTTACATTGATTTAAATCTAGGTACCAGACCCATTTCCAAAGCTCCCTATCGTATATCCCCTTTAGAATTGAAATAATTGAAAGTTCAACTCTAAGATTTGTTGGAGAAAGGGTTCATTCGTCCTAGCATTTCACCTTGGGGTGCTTCTGTATTATTTGTGCAAAAGAAGGATGGAACTATGAGATTATGCATAGACTATCGAGAGTTGAATAAAGTAACCATTAAGAACAAGTATCCATTGCCGAGGGTGGATGATTTGTTTGATTAACTTCAGGGTGCCCAAGTATTTTCTAAGATCGCTCTTAGATCAGGTTATCATCAACTAAAGTTAGGGTGAGTGATGTGGAGAAATTAGCTTTCCGAACCAGATATGGTCATTACAAATTTCTTATTATGCCATTCGGAGTTACCAATGTGCCTGCCGCATTCATGGATCTGATGAATCGAGTATTTAAACCCTTCCTTGATGAATTTTTTATCGTGTTTATTGATGATATCTTGGTGTATTTTAAGAGTTTTGCAGAACATGAACAACACTTGAGGATGGTTCTACAAACACTATGAGATAGAGGACTATATGCCAAGCTGAAGAAATGTGAGTTTTGGCTATCAAGTGTAACATTTCTAGGGCACATCATCAGTGTAGATGGAGTGTCTGTTAATCCTCACAAGGTCGAAGCCATTGTGAATTGGCCGAGACTGACAAATGTAATTGAAGTCAAAAGTTTCATGGGCTTAGCTGGGTACTACAAAAGATTTGTGAAAGATTTCTCCTAGATTGAGAGACCCTTGATGCAACTTACCCGAAAGAACGTTCTATTTGAATGTAATGAAAAGATATAGAAAAGTTTCCTAATATTGAAGAACAGATTAGTATCCGCACCGATCTTAGCCTTACCTTCCGAAACCAACGGTTTACCATTTATAGCGACGCTTCACATCGAGGACTAGGATGCGTTTTGATGCAATACGGGACGGTGATTGCCTATGCCTCAAGACAGTTGAGGCAACATGAGAAGAGCTATCTGAATCACGATCTAGAATTAGCCGCAGTGGTATTTGCCTTGAAAATTTGGCACCATTACTTGTATGGATTTACGTGTGAGATATTCACCGACTACAAGAGTTTGAAGTACCTTTTCACCCAGAAGGAGCTGAACATGAGACAGTGGAGATGACTCGAATTGATTAAAGATTATGACATTCTCATTCAGTATCATCCGGGAAAAACCAACGTTGTAGCCGATGCCTTGAGCTGAAAATCAACCGTCAATCTAGCATGCGTTGTTACGTCACAATTATCCTTGTTCATCAAATTGGAGAGAGCCAAAATTGAAGTTGTGGCACCGGTCACCAACATGATGCTTACTACCACGATCGTCCAATCAACATTGATGGAAGTCGCGAAGCAACGACAACTAGAAGATCCATATTTGTGGAAGATTTATGAGGAGATGCAGATTAATTTGAATCCTGACTTCACCTTGCGAAATGGAGCACTTAAATTTCAAGACCGCTTGTACATTCCGAACATACCTGAGATTAAGAGACAAGTTTTGGAGGAAGCTCATAATACCAAGTTCACGATGTATTTGGGAGGAACAAAGATGTACTGAGACTTAAGAGAAACATTCTGGCGGCCGAAAATGAAAACAGAGATAGCCGAATTTGTAGCATAATGCCTACAATGTCAACAAATCAAAGTAGAGCACCAAAAGCCAATGGGCCTACTACAATTGCTACCGATATCGGTATGGAAATGGGAGCACATTACTATGGATTTTGTCGTTAGATTACTGAACTTGCCATGGAGATGTAATGCTATTTAGGTCATTGTAGATCACCTCACCAAGTCAGTGCACTTTTTACCCATGAAGACTACGTATTCCTTGTCGAAATACGCAAACCTTTACATTGTAGATATTATATGACTTCACGGTATGCTAGTGTCATTAGTGTCGAATCGGGATCCGAGATTTGTGTCAAAATTTTGAAAGAACTTACAATGGGCATTAGGAACCGAATTGAACTTTAGCACTGCTTTCCATCCACAGACGGACGAACAATCTAAAAGGACCATCCAAACTCTAAAAGACATGTTACAACTATGCATACTCAATTTTCAAGTAAATTGGAAAGCACACTTGCCACTAGTGGAGTTCGCTTACAACAATAGTTTTCATGCGAGTATTGGGATGGCACTATACGAAGCGCTCTACGAAAGGAAATATAGATCGCCCATCTGTTGGACCAAAGTTGGAGAATGACAGCTTTTAGAGCCCGAGATTGTCCAATTGACCATAGACAATATCAAAGTGATTCAACAAAGACTTCAAATCGCTCGAAGATACATCGGACCATTTGAAGTCCTTCAATGAATTAAAGTCGTTGCCTAACGCATCGCTCTCCCCCCTAAACTATCACATGTTCATGACGTCTTCCATGTTTCAATGCTATAAAAATATGTTCGCGACCCCGTGCATGTAATTAGTCACCATCCCTTGGATGTGAGTGAACATTTGAGCTACATCGAGAAGCTGATTGAGATTTTGGATCGTCGAGATCAAGTTCTTAGGAATAAGGTCATTCTACAAGTGTGAGTATTATGGCAGAACAATACATGGGAGGAGTCTACCTAGGAATGAGAAGATGAAATGCCTATCCTTTTTTATTTGAATAATGATTATGCCAAATTTGAGAACAAACTTTATTTTAGGGGGAATAATGTAACACCCCGAACCCATTTCATTTCGTCAATTATAATGTGAGTTTGTTTTATTTTAGGGATTAAGGTGATAAGAATTTAAGTTAGAACTTTTCAAAATATTAAACTTAAGTTTCTGCCCAGTTTTCCTCCTAGCGTTCGAACACTAGGATAGGCATTCGAACGATAAAGTCAAAATTCTTCTGGTGTTCGAATGCTAGGTAGAGCATTCGAACGCTACTGCCTATGACAGATTTCATGCTCACAGGACTATTGAATGTTTGAATGGGAGTTCGAATGCTAAAGCCAAGATTTCTTCTTGGCGTTTGAATGCTAAATAAGGCATTCAAACGCCAAGGCCTGTAACAGATTTCAGTAAGTTTAGGTCTTCAGAACATTCAAACGTGGAGTTTGAATGCTAAGGTCAATTTTCTTCTTAGCGTTCGAACGCTAATATTGACGTTCGAATGGTAATAGTAAGTATTAAAAAAAAAGATAGAAGAGAAAAAGGAACAAGGAAGTAAAGATGGGAGAGGGCACATGGGATTATTTCTCATGTGTGCCTTAGATATACACACTCATACACCACATACTCCATACACACACATACGAGAGAGAAAGAGAGAAAGAAGAGAAGAAGGAGAGAAAGAAGGGAAGAAAAAAGATAAGGAAGAAGGGAGAAGGGAGGATCATAGGAAACAAAGAGAGAGAGAGAGAGAGACCATTTTGAGCTTGGGAAGCCATTGTTGAACTTAAAGATTGGTAAGAAAAATCTAAACCCTAGGAAGTTATATGTGCATATGTATATATAGGTGATGTATGTTAGATTTAGAGACTCATTTGAGGCTCATTTAGCTTGCAATTGTTGACCGATATTGGTTGCACAATATGAGGGGAATCCCTTTCACATTACACCAGGTCATAAAATTTACCACCCCTCAAGGGGAGGAAACCCTTCATGGAGACCAAGTAGCTGCCAAACATTGCTACCTTGCTCCGATCTCCACTAAGGAAGCCATGAAAGAGGTGCAACTAGTTAAAGAAGAGCATGAGGTTTGGAAAGATGTTGGAAGGAATCACGAGGCCAAAGTCGTGAAAAAATTAATACGCTACGAACTTGATGAGCCAAGCTCACTAGTGCAAACCTTAAAGAACGAGAGAGAACCGAGCTCACTCGGTTCTTAACAGCTAATATCAAAGTCTTCGCATGGACTCCATACGATAAGCTTGGGATTGACCTTAACTTCATCAAACATGAGTTGAACGTCCTTCCCAAAGCCTATCCAGTAAAATAGCGGAGAAAAAGGTTCGCAACCGTGCATGTACACACGGTGATTAAAGAGGTTGAGAAACTAAAAGAAGCAAGTGCAATCACAAAGATTCTTTACCCGAGTTAATTATCCAATACAGTCGTGATAAAGAAGAAAACTAGTAAAAAAAAGGTCTACGTTGACTTCACAAGCCTCTATCGAGCTTGACCAAAAGACTATTTTCCATTGCCAAAAATTGATCAACTAGTAAATTCTACCTCGGGTCATGCTTGGATTAGCTTCTTGGATGCATACCGAGGTTATCAATAGATAGCAATGCATGAGCCCGATCAAGAGAAAACTGCTTTCATCAATTCCCGCGGTATATTCTACTACAAAGTCGTGCTCTTCGGGTTGAAAAAAACCATAGTCATATATCAACGAATGATCACCAAGATTTTCAAACCAATCATGGGTAAAACTATAGATATTTAAATCGATGACATGGTGGTCAAAAGCAAAAAGAAGTCTGACCATTTAAAGGACCTCGCTGAGGTTTTTGCAATACTTAAAGAGCAAAAGCTAAGATTGAATGCAGCCAAGTGTGCCTTTAGGATAAGTTTAGGCAAATTCCTTGGGCAATTGGTAACTCGGTGAGGGATCGAGGCAAATCTGGAGTAAATTATAGCAATCAATGACCTCGTCAGCCCAAAAACTACAAAGGAAGTTCAAAAGCTAACTAGAATGGCGGCAACACTTAACCCATTCATCAGTAAGTTCTA
>BRYE01000019.1:7542500-7547500 GCA_030159115.1 Actinidia arguta var. hypoleuca
TGAACTTCGGGCCCATCTCAACTTCTCTTGAGCTCGGGTTGACAGCAATGTCTTCAGTGAATGAGTGTTCAATCTCGTCTTCACTCATGGGATGAAGTTGGTCTGAACTGAGGTTGTTGGAATCCTCCAAATTCAATGAAGGTCTTGTTGTTGCATCAGAGTGTCCACCGCAAGCACGATGCAGACAAAATTCACTGACACTTGCATAAATGTGGGATGACATTGTGCCATCACCTTTTTCAGCATCAGACTAATGAGAAACCAAAGCCCGACCTGGTGGATCAGCCACATACATACCAAGTTTTAGTTCTCATTCCCCTCAACACTGTTTGCATTCTCATTAGGCCTACGTCTTTCTATTTGTATGTTATCTGGGATGTCGTGATCAATCCTAAATTCATTTAATGCAGCGTCACCATGCACCAGTAGCTGAGCACGACTCAAATCCATATTCTGAAGACAAAAGCAAATGGTGAGAACGAGCTCAACTACACAAATATGACGAGCATGGGGAGTAGTGTTAGCCGAGCTCTAGCAAGAACTCTAAACTTAATCATACGAGGTTTTTAGTTGGGAGAGTTAGTCGAGTTCCGTGAGAACTTTGAACTCTGTCCCAAGAGGTAACTAGGTATATTTATTTTTCTAAAAGACAACTATCAAGCCCCTTCCTATCTCAAATCGATGTCGATAGTAGAATAGCTTAAAGGGAGCAAAACCCTAACTGAACAACCACGGTAACTTGCTTGCCGAGCTCAGTAACAAAAAACTAGGGTTTCCAAAGCTTGGGTAGTTCGATTGGAGATAAAGGGGAGGCCGAACTCGTTTCTCCCTTCTTCTTGTGTCTCCTCGAAGGATTTTCCGTTGCTTGCTTACCATTGTGCTTGTCGCGGAGTGGGGCATCAAACAAACTCCTCTCAACTTCAAGAGACATGGTAAGGGCCAAGACCGAATCATGGATTGGCAATTGAGTTTGGACAACTGGGGCCATCAGGAGGCACGAGAGAGAAAATAGGTGCTTGAGATTTCTTCTGACTAATCGGCCTTGAACATCGGACCCATCTCAACTTCTCTTGAGCTCGGGTTGGCAATAGTGTCTTCGATGTATGAGTTTTCAATCTCTTCTTCACTCACAGGATGAAGCTGGTCTGAACTGAGGTTGTTGGAATCCTCCAAATTCGACCTCAATACCAGAACGAGATCAACAACCCTTTGCCTCCTTCTCACAAGTTGGGGAACTTCGTCGTCGTTTTCACTGGTTGAACTGAAGCTAGAGAAACTTAAAGTAACTTTTTTAGTCGAGTCGTACTTTCTAGCATGGAGGAGCACAACCTTAAATGCGGAGAGGTAGAAGTCTCACTCTACCAAGCTGCATAGTTCAATGTGAAATCACATGGCAATAGACAGTTTCGTAATCCAAAATATCCGTAGTCTTACAAGAAATTTGGAGGTTGTTCTTCAGATGTTGAAAAATAGCTTTGCACTGTTCTGATCTATCCAAAAAGCCTTCGTTGAAATCTGTTACAAACAAACCGGGCTAAAATTAGAACCCTTACTTTTATAAATTACATAAGTATATCAGAAGAGCAACAATAAAGAAATGTACTATATGGGAGATGACCTATATGCCTTGGAAAAGAAAAAAGATTATCATCCCCGACTTGGAATTCCCAGCTCCCCAAGACCCAAGCTAACTAATCAACGTAAAGATCTTTGTTCGGGATCTTGGTCACCAACCTTGTCTGGTCTAGGGATCTCTTTTTGGTTGAACTACAATATATACATGTAGAAGGGCCGAGGCACTAAAAGGAAGGTCTTGTTGTCGCATTAGAGTGTCCACTACAAGCTAATGCAGACAAAATTCACTGACACTTGCATAAACGTAAGATGACATCATGACATCACCTCCTTCATCATCAAACTAATTGGAAACCAAAGCCCAACCTGGTGGATAAGCCATATACATACCGAGTTTTAGTTTCCATTCCCCTCTACACTGTTGGCATTCTCATTAGGCCTACATCTTTTTATCTGTATATTATCTGGGATGCCGTGGTCAATCATAAATTCATTTAATGCAGTGTCATCGTGCACCAATAATTGAGCTCGATTCAAAGCCATATTCTAATGACAGAAGCAAATTGTGAGAACAAGCTAAACTAAGCAAATATGACAAGCATGGGGAGTAGAGTTAGCTGAGCTCTAGCAAGAACTCTGAACATTACCATACGAGGTTTCCAGTTAGGAGAGTTAGCCGAGTTTTGTGCGAACTTTGAACTTTGTCATAAGAGGTACCTACGTATATTTATTGTTCTAAAAGACAATTATCAAGTCCCCTCCTACCTCAAACTGATTTCGGTAGTAGAACAGCTTGAAGGAGGGCAAAAACCTAACTCAATGATCATGGTGATTTGCTTGCTGAGAGTAGAAAACTCAAGGGTCCAAAGATAGGCTTGTTCGATCGGAGATAAGGGGGAGGCCAAACTCATTTCTCCCTTCTTCTTGTGTCTCTTCAATGGACCTTCTACTGCTTGCTTACCATTGCGCTTGTCGCGGAGTGGGACATTAGAAAAACTCCTCTCACCTTCAAGAGACACGGTAAGGGCCAAGACTTAATCTTGGACTGGCAGCAGAGTTTGGACAAATGGGGCCCTCAAAGGCACTAGGAAAGAAATAGGTGCTTAAGATTTCTTCTCACTAACTGCCTTGAACTTTGGAACCATTTCAACTTCTCTTGAGCTCGGGTTGGCAATAGTGTTTTCGGTGTATGAGTGTTCAATCTGGTCTTCACTCATCGGTTGAAGCTGGTCTGAACTGAGGTCGTTGGAATCCTCCAAATTTAAGCTCAATACCAGAACGGGATCAACAACCCTTCGCCTCCTCCTCACAAGTTGGGGAACTTTTTTTTCGTCGTCACTAGTTGAACTGGAAGCTAAAGAAACTTGAAGCAACTTCTTTAGTCGAGTCGTACTTTCTAGGAATAGTAACACCTTCGTCGAGCTCGACACTAAGTTTTTCCAAGCTAAGCACACAACACGGAAGAGCACAACCTTAAATGTAGAGAGGTGGAAAATCTCACTTCACCAAGCTGTGTAGGTCGGTGCGGAATCACTTCACCAAGTCAAAGACTATCATCTTTGACTTGGAATTCCCAGCTCCCCAAGACCCAGGCAAACTCATCAACGTAAAAATCTTTGTTCAGGAACTCTATCCCCAACCTTGTTTGGTACGAGGATCCCTTTTTGGATGAACTACAGTATATAAATGCAGAAGGTCCAAGGCACTAAAAGGAAGGTTTTGTTGTCGCATTAGAGTGTCCACCACAAGCACGATGTAGACAAAATTCACTGACACTTGCATAAACGTGAGATGACATCGTGCTAACACCTCCTTTAGCATCAGACTAATTGGAAACCAAAGCCCGGCCTGGTGGATTAGCCACATATGTATCGAGTTTCAATTCCCATTCCCCTTAACATTGTTGGCATTCTCATTAGGCCCACTTCTTTCTATCTATACGTTATTTGGGATGCCATGGTCAATCTTAAATTCATTTAACGTAGCGTCATCGTCAACCAGTAGTTAAGCTCGATTCAAATCCCTATTCTAATGACAGAAGCAAATTGTGAGAACAAGTTAAACCAAGCAAATATGACGAGCATGGGGAGTAGAGTTAGCCGAGCTCTAGCAAGAACTCTGAACTTTACCATACGAGGTTTCTAGTTGGGAGAGTTAGCCGAGTTTCGTGCAAACTTTGAACTTTGTCACAAGAAGTACCTATGTATATTTATTGTTCTAAAAGACAATTATCAAGCCCCCTCCTACCTCAAATCGATCTTGGTAGCAGAATAGCTTGAAGGGGCAAAACCCTAACATAACAACCATGGTAACTTGCTTGACGAGCTCAATAACAGAAAACTAGGGTTTCAGAGCTCGGCTTGTTCGACTAGAGATGAGGGGGAGGCCGAACTCATTTCTCCCTTCTTCTTGTGTCTCTTTGAAGGACCTTCCACTGCTTGCTTACCATTGCAGTTATCATAGAGTGGGGTATCAGACAAACTCCTCTCTACTTCAAAAGACACGATAAGGGCCAAGACCGATTCTTGGACTAACAATGGAGTTTGGACAACTTGGGGGCTCGACGGTATGAGGGAGGAAATAGGTGCTTGAGATTTCTTCTGACTAATCACCTTGAACATAAGACCCATTTCAACTTCTCTTGAGCTCGGGTTGGCAACAGTGTCTTTAGTGTATGAGTGTTCAATCTCGTTTTCACTCACAACCTGAAACTGGTCTTAACTGAGGTTGTTGGAATCCTCCAAATTCGAGCTCACTACCAGAACGGGATCAGCAAACCTTTGCCTCCTCCTTACAAGTTAGGGAACTTTTTCGTCATCGTCGCTGGTTGAACTAGAGCTAGAGAAAATTGAAGCAACTTCTTTAGCCGAGTCATACCTTCTAGCAATAGCAACACCTTTGTCGAGCTCGACGATAAGTTCTTCTAAGCTAAGCACACGACATGGAAGCAACCTTAAATGTGGAGAGGTGGAAGTCTCACTCTACCAAGCTGCGTAGTTCGGTGCGGAATCACATGGCAATAGACAATTTCATAATCCAAAATATCCGTAGTCTTATGAGAAATTTGGAGGTTGTTGTTCAGATGTTGGAAAACGGCTTTGCATTGTTATGATCTTTCCAGAAAGCCTTCGTTGAAATTTGTTACAAACAAACCGAGTTATAATTGGAACCCTTACTTTTATAAATTACACAAGTATATCAGAAGAGCAACTATAAAAAAACGTACTACATGGGAGATGACCTCTATGCCATGGAAAAGAAAAAAGACTATCATCCCCGACTTGAAATTTCCTAGCTCCCCATAACCCAAGCTAACTCATTAACGTAAACATCTTTGTTCGGGATGTTGGTCACCAACCTTGTCTGGTACGGGGATCCCTTTTGGCTGAACAACAGTATATACATGTAGAAGGTCCGAGGCATTA
>BRYE01000019.1:7567500-7570000 GCA_030159115.1 Actinidia arguta var. hypoleuca
ACGTACGGATTGTGACACTTGTTTTCGAGAATTCTTGTTGGAAAAGAATTAAACTACCGAGAAGATGTTTTCAATTTCTAAAAAAAAAAATCGGTTTAAAAACGCGCAAGATGATTGTATTAATTTCAAAAATAGTTTTTAAACTATATTTTGGAAAACTGATTCAAAAATCAACAACTAAACATTAATACCGAAATAAAATAACCGAACCAAAGGAATCTACATATTATGAACAGGATTACAAAATCCAAAAGTTTTATTCCGCCTCTCACAAAGACAAACGCAAAACACATTTATGTAGGTGGTTGTTCTATATCTAGTGTGATGAAAACCAAGAAATCATATGATTATATTGTTGTGCTCAAAATCGAATCAGTCACACATAAAATAATAAAGATTTATATGGTTTGGTCAATGATGTCTACGTCCACGGAAAGTAATCAATAATCCACTAATCTTATAAATAAGGCGACGCACTCTCTCACAATCTCTCTCTGTCTTGCCTTTCACTCTTAATACTTTTTTCACAGCTCCGACATATAAGTCTTAGCACCTTACCGTCCCTTTTATAAATCAAGGAAATGAGGTGATAGACTTCTAATATGATACCTAACTGTTATCCTATTCTACATAGAAAAATATATCATAACTTAAGATTAATTCTTCAAGAGATAATCATTTCACAAGTTCTAGGTAACTCAAAAGTTTCACTCTCACTTGGACACTCTTAATTGTTGAGAAAAATCACCAATGTTTAGTAAGGAACTCAAAAGTAGTAAGGTCTGCATCTCATCCTCAAATTGTAAGTCAACACTTGCCAACTAATTGACCAAATTCTGAAACTCCCTCGTATGTTCCGCCATTGTAGTCCATCTCTGAAGCTTTAAATTCACAAGCTGTATTTTGATCAAGCCATTAAGTATTATGATTTTGATTAGTGCATTGACGAGTCGGGTGTGTATAAGAAACATAGTGAAAACGTGGTGGTGTTCTTGGTACTGTATGTGGATGATATCTTACTCATCGAAAATAATGTGGGGACATTATCTTCGGTAAAGGTATGGTTATCCGAACAGTTCAATACGAAGGACTTGGGAGAAGCCAGTCACATTCTTGTGATCAAGCTTTGCGAGATCGCAAGCATAGGATGTCACGAATTGACTAGTTATACATGGGGTCCCACCAATAATACAGGTGCCACATGAATGGCCAGTGAAATCTCATCTCACAAAGGCTTTTCTAACTAACTCAGTTTAGGGATTTACTAACATCATTCAACATACATTGCTTGAATGAAATACATGCGGAAACCATCCAATAAAATCAGAGCTGACTTGTCACTACATTCAAACTGAATGCCAATATATACAACTATCAACATGGTTTTGATACACAAAAACTAATACAGTTCTGGCCACAAGCCGGCACAATCGGCAACAACTACTGTATCAATTTATAAGCTTTTAAATTATATAGAGTTCAAAATATAAAGGTACTTATACTAAGGACTATCAAAATCCGGCAAGCTAGGGTCACCCGCCATTATTCGCATTTCTGCCCATTTTCATCACATGAAATGACTTACGTTCGACAACATTTTAAGCACTAGGTTAGTCTGAGGCAAGTTATATAAAACATATATGTACCCATGAAAAATATATGAAAATCAAGTTTATTTCAAAATATATGAAACTACTTTTTGTCAATCAATGGCTCAAATAAGTCAACCTTTGACAATCAGTCAAGATACAATATACAAACAATCCCTCCGCGAGATTCATGACTCAAGTACGCCAAATAATTCTTGACAACATGTCAAGTTTTAAATTTATTTACGATTGACAATTTGCGACACACTCAATCGTTCAACGAACACTAGGATATAGGGAGTTACCCTAACCTTTTTGGTATGAATTCATCCAACAATCATCTGGTCATGATCTCTTTATTACATCAACCATGCTATATTCTTCTCCTAGCAAACGGGACATCATATAAACTATGTGTTAACGTAATATACTTTTCACAAGTATCATTTTCATAATTTTATGGTACAACAAAACAAAGAATACTTTTAAATATAAAACATATCAGTTTTAAACATAAGCCATGTTTTCATTTACAAAACAAAAAATATGTTACTTTTATATAATGTAAAATATAACAAGACTCATCTCGTGCTTAACCTTATGTTCCACATGCACTTGTTCCCAGACTAAGACAACGGTCCCTCGGGTCTCAGTCTTATAGTCAACAATTCCCGCAATTAACCTTTCACTTAATTGTGTATTTCCTTTATTTAATTCTAGTGTACTGAGTCTAAGGGTAGGATAAGTTTATAAGGTATCAAAATAGACTTGGGCACTAAACAAACCAAATTAGGTTTCAAACTTTTCAAACTTTCTGAGGTGGACCGGTCAGACATGTTAGACTAGTCGGGCAATATTCTGGACCGGTCAGACATGTACTGGACCGGTTCGGGACTCAATAGTAGGTTTAT
>BRYE01000019.1:7577500-7580000 GCA_030159115.1 Actinidia arguta var. hypoleuca
CCCTTATTACATCAACTATGCTATATTCTACCCCTAGCAAACAAGGTATCGTATGAACTACGTGTCGACTTAAATATATTTTTCACAAGTATCATTTTCATAATTTTATGGTACAACAAAATAAAGCTTACTTTTAAAAATAAAACATATCAGTTTTAAACATAAGCCATGCTTTCATTTATAAAACATAAAATATGTTACTTTTATGCAATATAAAACATAATAAGACTCACCTCGTGCTTAACCCTACGTTCCATATGCACTTGTTTCTAGACTAAGGTAACGACCCCTCGGGTCTCGGTCTTATAGTCAATAATTCTCTCAATTAGCCTTTCATTTAATTGTGTATTTCCTTTATTTAATCCTAGTGTACCGAGTCTAAGGGTAGGATAAGTATATAAGATATTGGAATAGACTTGGGCATTAAACAAACCAAATCAGGTTTCAAACTTTTCAAAGTTTCTGAGGCTGGACCAGTCGGACATGTTGGACCGGTCGGGCAATATTCTTGATCGGTCGAACATGTGCTGCACTAGTTCGACACTCTATGTGAATCAATTGGGCTTGCGCCTAATATGTAGACTTAAACTCATCTAGGTGAGTTGGACTCAACAACATACCCTTCAGAAGTGAGGTGGGAAATTGAGACTAGGAGTTGAACTGCTTAAGGTGAAAAATTGAGACTAGGGGTTGAATTAATACATACACGAATTAATAGACACACACGTACATAAAAAATCAGTTGTTCAATCACTATTTCTTATAATTTCTTATCAAATTCTTCCTTCTTTATTAATATTTTGAAACTTGGACTAGTAAGTGAACAAAAATCGAAATTGGATAAATGAACCAGGTATTCAACCGTTAGGTCAGATTGGAATTGAACCGTAAAATTGTAACTGCGTAATTAATATAATTAATTTTTATTTTCTATAATAGTAAGTGATTAGAAGACAATAACAAATTCAAATAAATGTTTAGTTCTTCTTCTAAAGAAACACAGACAATAGTCGAATAAAAACTTCACGTCCTTTTCCTGTTCTTACTTTTCTGTCTAAACAACCAGAAGGTAGATAATTCCTTAGTCACATAATTCGTGTCCAGTTACGTGAATGACTTTAGTGGTAAGTTCGAGATAAATTCGCGGATTCTTTTGGGTCAATACGCAAATTATTATTTTTAATGTGTGAAATTCACTATTTAGTGTTAAGTTTTGAACTTTTGAGTGTAATTAAGGATGCAAGACTACACGTTGAATGATACAAAAACGAAGGAGGGTCGGACCTAATAATGGGGGATCGTGAAAAAGGGGATCGAGAAAATCACCCAGAGTCGGTGATGGTAGAAAGAGCTCCACCAACGGTATTTGATGGTGCAAAATTTATGCAAATGCCTATTAGAACAGCGGATTCTAGGGCTACTACGTCCATGAAGGATTTTCTTTAACTTCGTCCGCCTACGTTTAGGGGCGAACCGGATCCGTTAGTTATAGAGGATTGGCTTGAGCAAGTCACAAGAGCATTAGAAATGATCTTAGTGACAAATGAGGAGTTGAGGTTTTTTTTTGCATCATACTAATTGCAAAGGGATGCACTCCAATGGTGGAAGACTGTGGAAGAGAGTGGCAAAGAAGTGGGAGCCATTTAAGAAGGCATTTCTAGACCAATATTTTATGAAAACCGCGAAAGAAGCACTAAGAATGGAGTTCATCAACCTAGTGTAGGAAAGTATGACTGTGGCTTAGTACAAAGCCAAGTTCACAAGCTTGTCGAGATTTGCAAAGGCATTCGTGTCAACGGAGGAAGAAAAGGAAAAACAGTTTATGCGGGGGCTTAGGCCTTCTATAAGGAATAAGATTACAAGAAATTTGATCAAAGTGTACTCGACTATGGTTAGTTCGGCGGTGGCCATTGAGAAGATTTTGAATGAGACTACATTGAGAAGACTTTGAATGAGACTAGGAAGATCACAAATCCAAAATCTCAGCGTGAGGGCACTAGTGCACAATCGGAGGGGCGTTTTTCGAAGAAGTTGAATAATTCTACGGCACAACAGCAGTATCTTGCTAGGTCTTCACTTATCACTTTAGTGGTAGCATTTGGCTAGACATCTTGGGGAGGGCCAACTAATTTTGGTTGTCACCAGTCGAGGCACCGTGTCGTGGACTGCCCACTAAAAGGTCAACAGAGGCAGTCACTACAGAGGGCACAACCTCGTAGCCAGTCATAGGTCAGGGGACCACCTACTTGTTTTTAGTGTGGTCAAGTTGAGCATAGTCAGGGAGCTACAGGTTTGCAACAACCTACTTGGTCAATTCAGGCCTCGAGGGCCACTCCAGCATTCACATCAGCACAAATTTCATATCAGTCCAGATCATAGGCTGTAGCTCAGCAGGGTTAGAGGATGGAGGGATGAGTTTACACTATAACATCAATAGTGGGAACATAGAGGACTACAGGACCACAGGAACCATAATTGGATACCTCTGTAGTATAAGGTA
>BRYE01000019.1:7592500-7595000 GCA_030159115.1 Actinidia arguta var. hypoleuca
GATCTTCATTTAGATGTGCAGGATTAACTTTTTCAAACTTCGGTCGACCGACCTTGAACTTCGATCGTGAATGCATTGTATTTCCAATGGCTTGTGTATTGCATCTGCTGAAGGATTTACAACTTCGGTCATGGGCATTTCAACTTTTGGTCGACCAAACTTGAACTTCGATCGTCAATGAACTTGAATTCTAGAAATCCCATTGTTGCTCTATTTTATATTCTTGTACTTCGGTTATACCTTTTTGAAGTTTGGTCGTGCCCTTTTGAACTTCGGTCAATCGAATGTAAACTTCGGTCATCAGAGAACTAAACTTCCAAAGAGTAAGTTTGTTTAACAAATTTGATTTTTTGGCATTCGGCTGACCTCTATGAGAGTTTGGTCGTGGCCTTTTAACATCAGTCATCCCTGAACTAAATTTTCAATGAGCGCCTTGAGGACTTGTTTTGCTTGTTTCAGACTTTGGTTGTTTTCAGTCGACATGTTTGGTCAACCAAACTTGTGGCAGTAGCAGTTCAAGCCATTGAGTTATCAAATTTATGTTGGATGTTGTTTTAACTTTTCTATCACCTTTATATGCTCAATTATATTGATTATGACTTGTGGAGAGTTTCAACTCTCACTTTTATCGTGAGTAAGCCTTCCTTTAAGACCGCTATGGTATCCTTTCAAAAGTGTGAATTAACTACCAAGTTCTTTAACAACTTAAATGAAAACTAAACTAACAAAAAAATTTAAAGAAAAAACTAAAAGTTTTCTTTCTTCTTCCCCTATGGGGCATCATCAATAAGGAGTTACATAATAAGGAGGCCGAGGAGGAGCATTGGAAGCATCGAGTGGTGGAGGAGGAGGTGGATGAGGTATGATGTTGATCGAGATACCCTCCAATTGGGTCTCAATGTTATCCACCCTCTCTGTGTATTGTTGATTGAAGGTGGTTTGTTGCTCATACAAATTTTCATAAAGATCCCCAAGCATATCGATACACTTCCCTTGCTTCTCTTGGTTTTGGAGGATTTGCTCAAGTTGCTTACCATGCCCTTCTTCACACTGTTGTTTTATTATTTCATTTAACTTGCGAAAATAATTAAGAAACCATGCCGGAGGCCTTTCTTGTGATGAAGTCCCTTTTGCAAGGGATGCCCTTCGTGCATAGGATATTCATCATGCATGGGATCCTCTTCATGCATCGTATGCTCACCATGCAATGTTTCCCCTTCTTACAAATGGAGTTGAAAGATTTGAGTATTCGTATCCTCATGGGTTTCCTTAGTGAGTGGTGGAGGAATCTCAAGGTTTCCTTCAACCTCCATATTTTGGCGTCTGCTTGCCTCTACTCCTTCGTCTTCCCCCTCGATGGAGTCGTCACTAATACCCCTCTTAATCGTACTTATAGAGAACCCTTTACCTATGTACTGATTGCATTGTCTGCTAAATTTTACTCTAAAATGATTAAAAACCTTAATCAGAAAAGCACCATAAGGTAGAGATAAACAACTATGGTTTCTCACATCAGCCATCTCCTTGAGTATGATGTAGTTGAGGTTCAAGGGTTCATCTATCGCAGCCTTATAGATTATAAAAGCATCCATATTGGTTACTTGATTGTAGTGTCCCGCCTTAGGAATTATGTTGTGGGCTATGTACCTATAGAACAACCAAAACTCCTTGTTCAGTTCCTTGGTTTGGGTGGCACCTATTTTTCCATTCATGGCAATTATCTCATTCATACATTTCTTGCTCACATACTGGTCAAGTTGGCTCGATTTGTTAATAAATATGCACTCTTTGGCATTAGCAATCCCGGTGATCTCAGATAAGATCGTGGGATTAAAAACTATGTCCTTGCCTCTAACTTTAGAGTCTATTGTGTACTCAATATTATCTAAGTTTTCTACTTCAAGATTGCAGTAGAAAAAACTTACCAAATTGGTGTACACGCCTTTGGAAGAGGTCGAAAACCATTCCAACCTAGTGCATCCATTGGGGCCAACATCTTTTGATAATATTTAAAGGGGAAGTTCCTCTCAAATTTGTGTCCCATGATGATTGGCCTATCCTTGAACATAGGAAGCCAAGTCCTTTGGATGTCCATAGATTTGAACATCTTTGGCTTGAAAACCATCTCCAGTTCATCAGGGATGGTATCTTGACCCCTTGGGTCATTTGAAGCATGTTTGGTTCTTACCATGGCAACAAAAAGATATCTGAGACTTTTGATTCTAGGATTTTGAAATTTTGAGGGGATGGTGAATATAGAAGAGATATATCCTATTTATAGAGAGAAGAGTTAAGACCTTTAGAGTTCTAGGAATGTGAATGATCATAGGCTTGTGAAGAGTTTTGATTTGATGATCTTTAGAGTTCTAAGAGTTTCAAAACTCTATCTCTTCCTATTCTGTCACCTCTACTGAATCTTCGGTCTACCAAAGTTATAGGTTCAGTTGACATCCTATGAGGTTTGTCGACTGCAATTTCAAGGATTAGAATGAATTGCAGT
>BRYE01000019.1:7600000-7602500 GCA_030159115.1 Actinidia arguta var. hypoleuca
TTAGGTCAACATCCTTAGAAATAAGTTTGAGGGTCCCAAACTAACCATTAAACGAAACACCTAAATGTCTTTAAAGAAAAATTGCCAAATAGTCTAAAAATTGACCTGGCATTCGAACGCTAAAATCTAGCGTTCGAATGCTATGCTACTATTCGAACACTCCGTAGAGGCATTTTAATGCCAAGGTAAAATGTCTAGTTTTCCTTTCTCTGTCCATTCGAACACTCCGTAGAGGAATTCGAACGCTAAGGCAAAATGGTTATCATTTGAACGCCAAAAGGGGTCGTTCGAATGCTAAGGCAAAACTCTCGGACCGTTCAAATGCTAAGTATAGTGTTCGAATGCCAGGCGTACATAGTAGTAGAAATGATTACTTAAATTTACCAAAACTTCTCCAAAACACCACCTAATCTCCTCTAAGGCTCCTAGGGCACAAAGAACAACTTAAGGAGACTATAATAACTCAAAATATAGAAGAAAGGGCCATTAAAATAAAAAAGGGATCTAAGATTTAAAAACTCAAAATCCTAATTTTCCCAAATTTGGGAATTTCATCTCATCTCTCCAATCTCTCAATGTGGAGCTTCAAGCTCCAAGATTTAACCAATTGGGACTCAAAGGAGTCCTCTAACACAAATCTAAACCTTTCTAGGTGCATCAAAAACAAAACCCCAAAATTTTTCCAAACTATACATCCAACAAATATAAATATATACATATAAAGCTAATTTCTCACCTCTCTTTAAGTTGATGAGCTTTCAATGGCTTCCTATAGCTTGGGTTGAACTCTTTCCAAGCTCTCTCTCTTCTTCTTCTTCTCCTTTTCTCTCTCTTTCTACACGTGTGTGTGTGTGTGTGTGTTGTGTAGTGTATGTGTGTATATAAGATGACATACACATGGAAATAATCCCATGTGCCCTCCTACAAGGACTTTTGTTACAACCTAACTCTTAATTGGTCACCTTTACGCTAAAATAATAATAACCTACATTAAATTATATATAAAAAAATAAAATCATAATTTATCTAAATAAGGAAAATTTATAGGTACAGGGCATTATAATACTCATTTAGAATTCACCTTGCATACACTTAACAAATTTTTTGCACATATTTTTATTAGTAGCACCAAATATAATGTCATCTACATATATTTGTACAATAAGTATGACCTTGTTTTTTATTTTTATGAAAAGGGTGTTGTCTATTTTTCCCCTAGCAAAGTCATTTTTATTTAAAAACTTGCTTAGTCTTTCATACCAAGCTATTGGAGATTGTTTTAGCCCATGGAGTGCTTTTAAGAGTTTGAATACATGATTTGAGAACTCGTGATTCTCAAAGCCCGGAGGTTGTGCCATATACACTTTCTCGGTAATGTATCCATTTAAAAATGCACTCTTTACATCCATTTGATATATTTTAAAGTCTATATAACATGCTAATGCGAGTAGCATTTGTATGACTTCTAATCGAGCTACAATAGCAAATGATTCATCAAAATCTATTACTTCTTCTCGACTATATCCTTGTGCTATAGGTCTAGCTTTATTTCTAACAATGATTCTGGATTCATCAAGTTTATTTATAAATACCCAGTTAGTGCCTATTATAGGTTGATTTGTTGGTCTAGGTACTAATGTTCAAACTTTGCTTATTTCAAATTGATTAAATTCCTTTTGCATTGTCAAAAATCAATGCTCATCAAATTTGGCTTCATGAAAATTCTTAGGTTCTATTTGTGATAAAAATACAAGATTTTCACAAATATTTCTAATATGATTTCTAGTAGTTATCCTTCTTGATGGATCGCCGATGATGAGATTTGTTGGATGTTCGTGAATGAATTTTCATTCCTTTAGAAGACTTGAATTTTCACCATCTTGTTGTTGATTCCCTAGTTGAGGTATGACTACTTCCAATTGTATATCCTTCTCATTTGCCTCTTCTCGAGTCTCTTTATTGTCTTGAGTAATTTCAAGACTTTCCATATTCTCCTCAATTCCTGCATTTCTTGAAACATCTTTGAGAGGTAAATCTTTAAATTCATCAAATACTACATGAACGGATTTTTCAACTATCAAAGTTCATTTATTAAAAACTCAAAATGCTTTGCTTGTAGTTGAATATCCCAAGAAAATAACTCCGTCAAAATTTGAATCAAATTTTTCTAAGTTATCTTTACCATTATTCATAATATTTGCACCCAAAAGCATGAAAGAAACTTATATTTGGTTTCTTTCCTTCCATAGTTTGTAGGGAGTTTTCTTTAATATTGGTCTAATCATTGCTCTGTTTATGATAAAGCATGCGGTGTTCACCGCTTCGGCCTAAAAGTATTTTGGAAGTGAACTTTCACAAAGCATTGTTCTTACCATTTCTTCTAAGGTTCTATGTTTCCTCTTATTTCTTGCCATTTTGTTGAGGGGTTCTAGGGGATGAGAAATTATACTCTATTCCTAGTTCATCACAATATTGAGTAAAAGACTCATTTTCAAGTTCT
>BRYE01000019.1:7607500-7617500 GCA_030159115.1 Actinidia arguta var. hypoleuca
TAAAGATTGGAGCTTTTGGGGCTTGCGGGTTACTACAGGAGGTTCGTTAAGGACTTCTTAAAAATTATGGTGCCATTGAGAGAATTGACTCGCAAAGGAGAACTGTTCGTTTGGACAAAGAAAAGTGAACAAGTTTTCAAGAGCTAAAAAAAGGCTTACGATAGCACCGATACTCTCACTACAGATGGCACTAAAGGGTTCTCCATCTATAGTGATGTGTCATATCAAGGGCTGGGATGTGTTTTGATGCAAAATGAGAGTTATTACTTGCGCTTCCAAGCAGCTGAAGCCATACGAGAAAAACTACCCTACTTATGACTTGTAGTTAGAAGCAATTATCTTTGCCTTGAAGATATGGTAGCATTACTTGTACGGAGTGAGGTGTGATCTATACTGACCACAAGAGCTTGAAGTATATTTACACGCAGAAAGAGTTGAATCTCAAGCAACGAAGATGGTCAAAACTGATGAAAGACTATGACCTTAACATTCAATACCACCTGAGAAAGGCAAACATTGTAGTAGACGTTCTAAGTCAGAAGGCAATGGGAAAGCTGAATGTGCTGATTACGGAACAACGGTGTTTACACAAAGAGATAGGGGAATTGGAGTTGGAAGTGGTCACTTGGAGAATAGAGGGTCTATGTGCGGTGATCATTGTGGAGCTGACAATCTTATAGGAAATCAATCTCAAGCAAATGGAGGATACCAAACTCAAAAAAAATCACGACAACCTCACAACGGAACCAAATTCGGAGTTCAAAATGATAGATGGTGTTTTCAAATTTCAAAATAAAATATGCGTGCTTGACATTTCTAATCTCAAACAGTAATTAATGGACGAGAGACACAAGACAAAATGGGCAATTCATCTGAGAATTATGAAGATGTATCAGGATTTAAAGGAGATGTACTAGTGGATGGGTATGAAGTGAGACATCAAGGAGTATGTCAACAGATGCTTCCAATGTCAGCGGATTAAGGCATACCAGCGGGACTACTTTAACTACTATCGGTATCGAAGTGGAAATAAGAGGATATCACGATAACGTGGTAGATTTATCTTGTACGATAGAGGGTAAAAATTCAATTTGGGTTATAGTCGATTGTTTAACCAAGATGACACATTTTATTCAAATTAGAAATACGCACACTATGGATCAAATAGTGGCTACCTACATGAAGGAAATCGTGCAACTGTATGGAGCTCCAGTATCAATCACATAATTTCGAGATTTTAGATTTGTATCCAAATCTTGACAATCATTACAAAGGGCAATAGGGACAAAGCTGAATTTAAGTACAGCTTTTCACCCAGAGATTGATGGGCTATTATAAAAAGGACGATACATACGTTTAAGGATTTTCTAAGAGCATGTGCGGTGTGTTAGCCCAAAAGAAAACCTAAGAGGGGGGTGAATTAGGTTTTTTAAAATTAATTACAATTATGATTAATTAAAAATTAATCTAATCAATAAAATGGTGACTCAAGTTATATGCAATGCAATAAAGACAGGAATTAGTTAAAAGCAAAGTATAAGGAAGCAGATCAATATTTACCGAGATTCAATCACAACGTATGATCTACGCCCTCCCAAGACCTCCGCAAAGTTTTCTCCCACTATTGCAATCAACAATTACAAGGTGGGGGCTAATTTACCAAGTGCTTAGCTCACTTTTACACAAGTAATTTTGTCCAAGATTCACTCAAACTTTCACCAAGTGTTTTACTTTCACAAGAGAAACACCCAAAGTTTATTGCCCTCACCATCTTTTAGAACATTGTTGTTTTGATAACGTATTAGTTTAGTCATATAATATTTATCCATATATGATTAAGGCAATAACTCGGCTGTTATATAAGATGTGGTTCTTGACTATAAGATAATTGGATTTAGATCCAGTGAGGTTTTGTCATCTGTTCTGCAATTGCTTTAGCGATGATTGGAAGTTTTGTGTTTTAAAAACAATATAAAGAAATTCTTGTCCTTTTTCTGGTATATACAATTCTTCTCCTTCAGAGTGCCAATTAATGGCAAGTTTTCCCTAGTTTAACTCTTATCTTGGCTTGTGATATCATCCATTGACATGAGTTATTTGGTAGTATTATGTTAGTACCCAAGTCAAGATGCTTTAGACTCTGAATTCTTAGTTGGGAACATAAGGATGTGATTGCTCTCAAATACAAGAGTAAAAAAATTATATAAGTTGAAAACAAACTCTCTAACAAGAGTAAACAAGAATTGAATAGCTCACTTAATGTCAACGCTTAAGGATGAAAAGAATTTCTCAAGAATGTAAGGAATTGAAAACTCTTGATGATCAATGAATTGTTTAAGCTTGTGTCCTCTTCTCCATAAATACATTTGAAGGCTTGTATGTATTGGCTTGAAGTGATTTTGTCTGTTGGTGGTAGTTAAGGCTCATTAAATACGGATTCAAACAACTCTACATTCAAAAAACTAGCCGTTAGGTGTTGCACCTTGAGCATTTTGCGATTTCATGTGTTGACACCTTGAGAGCATGTGTCGACACCTTCTATGTTGTCTAAAAATATTGGTCACATGTGTCGACACTTCCAAGTCATGTGTCGACTCTTGGTCGTTAGTTTCAAAAGTTAGGCATCTATCTCTATGTGTCGACACCTTTATTTCTAAATTTGAATTTTTGTTCACTGCTTTCATATGTCGACTCCTTAATCCGATGTGTCGACACTTCATTTTCAAATTGTATACTGTCTTCATGTGTCGACACCTTAAAGTCATGTGATGACACTTTCAACTCCATAATCAATTCTTTGGACATTGTCTTCATGTGTCGACTCTTCAATTTGATGTGTCGACACTTCCATTTCCGGTTGTCTACTGTCCACATGTGTCGACTCTTCAACTCAATGTGTTAATACTTTTCATTCTGGATTCACATCTGTTGTCTTCATGTGTTAACACCACAAGAATATGTGTTGACATTTCTTTCCCATAACATACTTTCTTGCTTTCCTTGACCATTTGAGCATCACTCAATTCAAGTTCTTCAAGGTAGCTTTTTAAGTTTTGAATAAGTCTTTTCTTTTTCAGTCTTACAAGACATCTCTAACAATGCTTGATAATCTTCTCAATACATATTATCTTTAATATCTTCAATATGTGAGGCTCCAAAGACATGATCCTAAGATAGATTAACACATAATATGTTCTGCTTACTAATTAGAGTCATTAGACCACTAACACAATGTTTTATTATCATTAAAATCAAGACATTGAGTCAACAATCTCTCCCTTTTTGATTATGACAAAAATTTTCATGATATAAATAATGAAATTAGGAACTAATGATCGTAGCAAGTGCAATAGCAATGATTTAGAGCATATACCAGGTATTGCTCCCCATTTCTTTTATATTATTGTTTTCAAGCTCATATCATTCAATTAGCAAGTGCAATATAGTCATTCAAGTTCAAAACTATATTATTATAAATCATTCCAATACAATTCATAACAGTTTACAGTCCATGTTTACGCAATTCATATTTCTCTCCCTTTTTGTCAATCTATCAAATAGATTAAATCAATAAATGTTGGCCAATACTTCTCCCCCTTACTTAAGGAGTTTAATCTCCCCTTATAAGCATGTAACTAATCAAATCATAAGTCATGAAATCCATAAGCATATATATATATATATATATATATATATATATATATATATAATCCATGACACATGATAATCAATTAAGCAATTCATAATGACATAAGATATAATTATAATATTCAGAATATGAGTCAAGAATTAGAGCTGCAATGAAGAGTGCCATAGGATTAAACAGAGAGTCAAAATATCCAACATAATACTTAGACTTATTTAAAAAGTATCATCCTTATACAACAAAAGTCATACATGTGCAAAGTGAAAATGTGAGTGATCTTAGTTGGGAGAGGGAGGTTGTGGTGTGACAGGTGGTGTAGAGACAAGTCATAGAGAGGCATGAGGTGGAGAGGCAGATGGTGATGGAGTTAAGACGAAAGAGGTATCCATGGTGTTTGAGAATTTGGTTCCTTCCCTCTCTTAGTGCATATTTGTAATCAATTTTGCAAGTGAGAGGAGATGTGCCAGATTCAGTAGCAGATGAGTCCTCGTCTTCTTTCTCAGTACCATATCCCTCTTGGTCGTCATTCTCTCCCTCATTTTCTTGTTCACCTTCCTTTTCTTATTTTCTATTTGTCTTAATTTCTTGTTCTTCTACCTTATCCTCTTTTGCTTATTCCTAATCACCTTCATCTTCTTCATCTTTTTCATCTTCCATTGGTCCTTTTCCCATTCTTAACAATTTCACCTTTTTCTTAAATTCTTGGACTTTTTTTTCCAAAAGTAGCAACCTAGTTGTAGCATTGTCGGCTTTTTCATTCAATTTTTTAAAAAGCTTTAACATTTGGACCATAAAACCATTCATATCCATTTCAGTCCCCTCAAATTCATGAGTCAAGGTTTTCTTGATACTCCTACTCCCAGATGGGGCTTTTTCTTTTGAAGCACTTTTTTCACCCATTTTCTTTGTAGATTTTAGAGTCCACTTGTTGTTTTTCAAGACATACCCCACTCTTTTCAGAGTTTTTTCATTGTATTCATCACTAATGGTTTGGGGGTTCTTGTCTTCTTGTTGCTCAGGTCAATCTTAAAGTATTATAAGACTTTTGTTAAAAAGATTCCATAAGGCAAATTAATCTTAGTCATGGTAGTTCTAAACATTTGGTCCAAAATAAGCAAGAGCAGGTTGTACATAATGATGAACTAAATGATGAACTAGCCTCAACTCGTGAGGCAAGCCATTAGCAGTCGGTTGTACATATTCATTTGTGTCTTGTCCATAGAGGATATTCAATTGTTCATTTTTAGTTATATTGTCCCTATAAATTTCTCCTTCAAGCCCTATTCCTAGAATTTTCCTAATCACAAATCTGTCCAATGTAAAGGAAACTCCCTTGACAAAACTATAAATCGAATCTTGTCCATAATCTTTAGTGGCATTTGCATAAAAGTTCGCGACTAAATCATGGTATATGTCATCTCTCATTGTAGTCATTGATTTGCAACCTAGGTTGCCCAATTTCATGCTAAACTCAAAATTATGAGAGTCGAAGAAATTATAGTCCACCCATCTACCATTAGATACTTTTCAAACAGAAAAATCGACATTGTACCTTTCTTACGATTTATCCTTGTCAAAGTACAACACATTCCTTTCTAGGGATGGGACAGAGGTGGATTCTCCTTTCTTCTTCTTCGCCTTCTCTTTGCTAGGATCATCTTTAGATTTCTTTTTCTGGCCTTTAGCCATGACGGGTGTCGACACCACGAACACAAGCAATTGTTTCTTCGGTTTAGCAAATTTTAGAGCCATTAAAGAATCAGAGAGGGTTGAAGATGTAATAGGAGATCGATCTGTGTTTGTTAGAGTTTAGGAAGTACGAATCGTGACGATCGTGGGTGATGGTTTCTATTTGGAGGGAAGTTAGAGAGAGAGAGAGAAAAAGTTTTATGAGAAATGACGAGATTGGATCTCGTTCATATTTATAGTCCCGACTCATGGGTTGACACATGACCTTAAGGTGTCGACACTTTGAGGTTTAAAAGGTTCAAAAGTTTTCTCATAGGTTAACAAGGTTCAACACAGTGTTAAAGGATTCAACACTCTATTCTAATGTGTTGACACATGTTCTTTTAGTGTTCAGACCTGGTTATTAAACTTTTAACACGAACCTTCTGTTATAATGTGTCAACACTTTATTTTTGACTTTTTAATATGACATTTCTATTCAAATATGTTGACACTTGTAAGTGAGATGTCGACACTTTGAGTCTCAAGATTTTCAGTTATATGTATCGACACTTATATGTGGGGTGTTGACACCTGCGATTGTGACCTGACTATTTTTGGTGTCGACGCATGAATGCTGAAGTGTCAACACTTGTTCATTATAAACTTTATGTTGCTATGTGTTGATACATGGTTCTTGAGTGGCGACACTTGAGGCTGCAGAATTTGTGCAAGTGTATGATATGATATGTATAAATAAAAATTGCACAAATTTGATTACGACCAAGTATGAGTAACATCTGAATCACTGACCTAAGATTGATATATAGGGCTACATATGCCCAACTCTCTTCTAATCATGTAAAATCTATCCTCACTTAAAGGTTTTGTGAAAATGTTGGCTAGTTATTTTTTCGTGCTCACGAAGTCAAGTTCGATGTCACTCTTTTGCACATGATCTCTTATAAAATGGTATCTTATTTCAATTTGTTTTCTACGAGAGTGTTGAATAGGATTCTTAGTCAAGTTAATAGAGCTCGTATTATCACATTTAATGGGTATGTGATCAAAAGAAATCCCATAGTCTTCTAACTGTTGTTTCATCCACAATACTTGTGCACAACAATTACCAACTGCTACATATTCGGTTTCGACTGTGGAGAGAGATACGAAGTTTTCTTTCTTACAGAACCAAGATACAATCATGTTGCCTAGGAGTTGGCAAGAGCCATTTGTGCTCTTCCTATCGACTCTACTCCTCGCGTAGTCAGCATCAGTGTAAGTAACAAGATTAAAATATATTTTTTTTGTATACCATAGTCCAAGGTTTGGTGTGTGTTTGAGATATCGAAAAATTCTTTACACAGCAATTATATATGATTATTTGGGATTGAAATCTAGCACACAAGCAAATGCTGAACATAATATCTAGCCTACTAGCAGTTATAAAGAGCCTATCATGCTTCTATAAAAGCTTAATATCAACTGATTTACCTCTTTCATCGTTATCCAATTTTGTTGAAGTACTCATTGGAGTACTTATAAGCTTTGCATCTTCAATGCCAAACTTTGTGATCAAGTCCTTGATGTACTTGGTTTGGTTGATGAAAATGTCTTCTTTTAATTGTTTGATTTGAAGTCGGAGGAAGTAATTTAGTTCTCCCATCATGTTCATTTTAAATTCTCCGTGCATACACTTAGAAAATTCCTAACAAAAAGATTCATTAGTAGCATTGAATATAATATTGTCCACATAAATTTGTACTAGGTGTATGTTATTATTTTTAATTTTAATAAAAAGAGTAGTGTCTATTTTTCCTCTTAAAAATCCATTTTCAATTAAAAATTTACTCAATCTTTCATACCAAGCCCTTGGGGCTTGTTTCAAACCATGCAAAGCTTTGGCTAATTTGAAGACATGATTGGAAAATTTTGAATCTTCAAAATTGGAAGGTTGCTCAATATATACTTGTTCGGTAATAAAGTTATTTAGAAAAGTATTCTTTACGTCCATTTGATAAAGTTTAAAATTTTGAAAACATGCGAATGTAAATAACATTCTAATGGCTTCTAATCTAGCTACTGGAGCATATGTTTCATCAAAATCAATGCATTTTTCTTACGTATATCCTTGAGCAACAAGTCTTTCCTTGTTCCATACAACAACTTCGGATTCATCTATTTTATTTCTAAATACTCATTTAGTTTCAATTACTGGATGATCACTAGGTCTAGGAACAAGGTGTCATACCTCATTCATCTCAAATTGGTTAAGTTCTTCTTGCATTGTATTTATTCAAAATTCATCATTTTTGGCATCTTAAAAATATTTTGATTTTATATGTGATAAAAATGCAAGATGATTGCACACATTCCTAAGAGATGAACGAGTTCTTACCCCTTGTTGGATGATTATGCACAAATTTACATTCCTTAAGTAAACCTTCATTGGTATTATGTCGGCTTGATGAATCCTCTTTTACTTTCTCCTCCTTATGTGGATTCTCACTTAAGCTTGGTTGAATGTCAAGACTTTTTAGATTTTGCTCAACCTATTCTACATCATCACTTATGACATTTTTAGATAAAGAGTTATATTCATCGAAAGTGATATGGACTGATTCTTCAACCACAAGAGTCCTTTTATTATAGACTCTATATACTTTGCTATGAGTTGAATATCCAAGAAATATACCCTCGTCGGCTTTTGCATCAAACTTGCCGATGTTGTCTTTGTTGTTATTCAATACAAAGTATTTGCATCCAAATGCTCTAAAGTATGAAACATTTGGCTTTTTATCTTTTCAAAGATCATAGGAGGTTTTGTTTAGAATCTTTTGAAATAAAATTCAGTTTAGATCATAACACGAAGTGTTGACGGCTTCGGCACAAAAATATTTTAGTAAACCATTTTAACAAATCATGATTCTTCCCATTTCTTATAAAATTATATTTTTCCTTTCAATAACCCCATTTTGTTGAAAATATATCAAAAGGATTTCAAAAAAAATTATGGTCCAAACCATTTTTATCACAAAAATATTTTAAAAAGTTTGCAATCAAATTTTTCTCCATGATCGGTTCTAATTGAGGTAATTGAATATCCTCTTTCATTTTGAACCTTTTTATAAACTTTTACTAAGAAAATAATTGTTTCATCCTTGTGAGCTAAAATCAATATCTATGTAAATCTAGAATAGTCATCAATAATAATAAGTGCATATTATTTTCAACCAAGACTCAAAGTCCTAGATGGTCCAAATAAGGTCATATGAAAAAATTAGAGTGGTCTAGAAGAATTGAGCATATTCATAGATTTGAAAGTGACCCGCAACCCAACCTATGCGGGTTGAAGGAACATGATCGGCCGGCAGCCTAGCAACCTAAGGCCAACATACATTAAACCGGTTGACCACCTATGAATAATGATTTATAACGATACATAATTTTTTGAAACGTCATAATTACTAAAAGTTATAAAGTGTGGATTAACATACAGAGTTGTGCCTAAGTTTTTTTTCTTCCATGCATAAGAAGGTCATCTTTAATATAACAAATGAGGACAACTTGAATAAATTCATAATATAGGGCTTAGCCCATCACTAAACTACATAAGGCCCTTGGGTCACAAAACTAAAGTCTTCCTTGTAACTTATTTCTAAGGCTCCTCCGATTGACTTGCTGAAAATTTATTTTTGAAAACATAAGCTATACGCTTAGTGAATAACTTTAAACTACAATGGATCATAGCATAACATACATATTTTGTCTAACGTAAATATGTAAACATAACATAACTTTTTTTGAAACTTGAAACTTTCATAAAATTGAAGCTCACGTAAACATAGTATAACTTAAAACATCTTTCATATTCGTAAACATAACACAACTTGAACTTTCAGATTTGTAAAGATGTAAGTACTTTAAATATGTAAGTACAAAAAAGTGCAACAACTCAGCATAGTAACTTTTCGGTCACGCATAGTAACTATATAGGTCACATTGGGCTCTTTAAGTCAAGGACGTCTTCTTTCTGGTCCCCTATTATAGGACTAGATAGTTTATTTTCGGTTCCCTATCATAGGACTAACGGGCTAGATTAAAGTCTTACCACTAGAAGATTTCGAGTTGACGCTATACATTGAACATACTTTTTATTTCATATAAAAGCATTCATCCATGAGTTTTCGGTTCATGGTATACTAACATGGTATACATTTAAAAGACATGACAGTTATAACACAAGATAAACATTTATGCATCAAAAATATAGAAAACATTGCATGCAAGGTAGTTCATTTTGAAAATATTTGAAAAGTACATAGGTTTTGTTCATGGCATCATGTTACTCACCTTGATTCCCTTGAGTGATTACTAATAAATGTGTTCCTACATATAAGGTACGAAAATATCAATACAATGCTTAATAATACGATCGTAAAGTAATCAGACTAATACGAACTCCCGACTTGGCTTAAAATACTCTCACTCCAGGTCAACAACTCTTAAATATGAATCTAAGTCTCTATATAGGTTGGTTAAGGGGTTAAACATCCTTCAGATAACAATAACATGTCTTAAGAGAAAAAGTCAAAATTTCCTAAAAACTGGGTTAACGTTCGAACACTGGGTCTGGAATTCGAACATTGGGCATTAAACAAGCTGGGTTTGGCGTTCGAATGCTGG
>BRYE01000019.1:7622500-7625000 GCA_030159115.1 Actinidia arguta var. hypoleuca
ACTACATCTATTCTTGGAACTAGTACTACAAGTTCTTCTAGTGCTTCGGCATTGTTTTGTTCTGATTATCCTGGACTGCTTAAACAAGTCCTTCTAGGATCCTCGCTATATGGTCAATTCAGCCTTCAGGCTCTACTGCCTCTACGGTCTCCTCTTTTAGGTGGCATAGCTCACTACAAACATGTTAAACATTTAGATATTTATCATACTAATAACAGCAAGTCTTATCATATAGGGCACAAAACACATAGTACATACCCTAGTAAAACCCTAGAATTTTATCTAGACATGACTCTATCTTATGGTGTCAACCTATAGCTCTGATATCACTCTGTCACGACCCGCAACCCAACCTATGCGTATTAAAGGCACATGATCGGCTGGCAGCCTAGCTACCTGAGGCCAACATACATTAAACCAGTTAAACACCTGTGAATAATCATTTATAATGATACATAATTTGCTGAAACGTCATAATTACTGAAAGTTATGAAGTGTAGATTTACATACAGAGCTCTGCCTAAATTCTTTTTCCTTCCATGGATAAGAATGTCATCTTTAATATAACAAACGCGGCCAACTTGAATACATTCATAATATAGGGCTTAGCCCATCACTAAACTACATAAGGCTCTTGGGCTACAAAGCTAAAGTCTTCCTTGTAACTTCCTTCTAAGGCTCCTCCGATTGTCTTATTGAAAATTTATTTTTAAAAACATAAATTATACACTTAGTGAATACCATTAAATCCATGAACATGAAAATACCATGGATAATAGCATAACATACATATCTCGTCTAACATAAATCATGTAAACATAACATAACTTTTTTTGAAACTTGAAACTTTCATAAAATTGAAGCTCACGTAAACATAGTATAGCTTGAACATCATTCATACTCGTAAACATAACATAGCTTGAACTTTCATACATGTAAAGATGTAAATACTTTAAATCTGCAATAACTCGACATAGTAACTTTTCAGTCACGCATAGTAACCATTTAGGTCACATTGGGGCTCTTTAGGCTAAGGACGTCTCCCACATAGATAATTTATTTCCAGTCCCCTATCATAGGACTAACGGGCTAGATTAAGGTCTTGCCACTAGAAGACCCCGAGTTGATGCTATACATTTAGCATACTTTTTCTTTCATATAAAAGCATTCATCCATGGGCTTTTCGGTTCATGATATACTAACATGGTACACATTTAGAAGACATGACAGTTATAACACAAGATATACATTTATGCATCGAAAATATAAAAAACATTGCATGCAAGGTAGTTCATATTGAATATATTTAAAAAATACATAAGTTTTGTTCATGACATCATGCTACTCACCTTGATTCCCTTGAGTGGTTACTAAGAAATGTGTTCTTACATATAAGATACGGAAATATCAATATAATGCTTAATAATACAATTATAAAGTAATCAAACTAATATTAACTCACAACTTGGCTTAAAATACTCTCACTCTAGGTCAAGACCTCTTAAATATGAACTTAAGTCTCTGTATAGGTTGGCTAAGGAGTTAAACACCCTTTGGATAACAATAACATATCTTAAGGGAAAATATTAAAATTTCCTAAAAATTGGGTTGGCATTCAACCGCTGGGTCTAGCGTTCGAACACTGTGCATTAAACATTCAGCATTCGAATGATGGGTTTGGCGTTCGATCGCTAAGGCATAAATTTTGTACCATTCAAACACTGGTTTTGGCATTCGAAAATTGGTTGTACACAGTAGAAATGGTCACTTAAATTTACTAAAACTTACAAAACACCAAGCCATCTCTTCCTAAGCTCCTAGTGTACCAAGAATAACTCAAGGGAACTACAATAACTTAAAAATCAACTCTCAAACACACCCCTAGAATTGTAGATCTAAGATTAAAATTAAACAAAACCCTAACATGGAATGAATTGGGGATTTTTTAACCCCACCCTTAATCTACCAAACCAAGCCCTAATACATGATATTTAACTCAAATGAGACTCAAAAGAGTCTTTAAACTAACAATACATCATATATGTACATGTGTATACAATTTAGGGTTTAACTTACCAAGTTTCAAGCTCCAAAAATAGCTTCCCTAGCTTGGATTGAGCTTCCTAAGCTCTCTCTTTTTTCTTATGATCTTTCTTTCTTCTCTTCTTCTTGCTTCTCTTCCTTCTTCTTCTCTTTTCTTTCTCTCTCTTTTTCTCTCTTCTATACGTGTGTGTGCTTGTGGAGTGTGTGGGTGTATATAATTCAAGACACACATGGGAAATAATCCCATGTGTCCTCCCCTATTTTGATCCCTTGTTCCTTTCTTTTTTTTAAAAAAAACAAAGAGCCTTCAAATGCTAATTTTTACCATTTGAATGCTAAGTAAATACTTTAGTTCATAGGCTTGGCATTTAAATGTCCAGAAAAGATGAAAAGTGTCTCAGGCTTTGACATTCAAATGCCCGTATTAGCATTTGAACGCTAAGAAGAAAATTGGTCC
>BRYE01000019.1:7632500-7647500 GCA_030159115.1 Actinidia arguta var. hypoleuca
CTAGGAAGATGTATGGAGTTCAAATCCTAATTTTTTTCTCCTCTTTGCCACTGCTCTCTGTAGCCATATATATATATATATATATATATATATATATATACACACGGAGAGAGAGAGAGAGAGAGAATGAGACGTGAGAGATGTTGCCTTTAAAAAGGCCAAGAAAAACTCCAAAAAATAGCCAAGAAAGCTGTCAAAACTAGCTGCCCCATGCTTTGCTGCCAAGTATTTTTCAAAGTGTCAAAATCCCTTTTTTCTTATCTCAATCTCCTTTTTATATGCAGAACCATTTAAAATCCATTCGAGTCACACAACGATTAAATTGAATAAATAAAATGTGGGAGAATTCGACCAATACTTTACAATAAAATGTGCAAATCACACACCCCAACTTAAGTTTTACTAGTCTATTAGAAAATTGCTCTCAACATCAAATTCTGACTCAATCAATGGTTTTAATATTATGGCATGCTTGAGGCCTACTTAATTTTACAAACAATGATGCAAAAATTTAAAAACTTTTATTAAAAGCCAAATTTGATTACAACTAAACAATTTATCATTTAGTGCAACCAAACATACCATGCGTTCAATCATTCCATTCACATTGAGCTTCAACTTCAAACCTCACATGGGGTATGTCACTATAAACAAAATTCACACAATACAAACTAGGCATAACCCCAAAAAACATGCTTTGGTAGATGATTAAAACAAGGAATTCAAAAAATTACATGCTTTTCAAAACTTGATATAAGATATACATTCTATTCTACAAGTAATGAAAAGAACTTACAACATAATAGGCATAAACAGTTTATAAAAGATACTATTCAATTCAATGCATAATTAATAGCACCATTAGAGTTAACATGGACTTTGAAGCTTGTATTGGCCTTGGGTGCCAAAAATTGGGTTAAACCAAAAAGGGATGACAATTTATAATATGGTGCAGATTTCTATCCAAACTTTGTAGTTATCCGATCTAAACTACTACTCACTACTTTTAATATCTACACCATAGGTCATGACCTATTCTGAATCTTCTTCCTCCTTTTCCTTCACATCATCTTCCCATTTTTCTTTGGATTGCTTTGAAGTTTTCTTTGAAAAGAAATACAAGTGTTTTTAGGTTAAAGAGGGAGACTTTTTTTTTAAGAAATAGAGTTTATGTTTTGAAGGGTCCAGGTATGTTATTCCTGCAATGTTCAACTTATTTAGTACCCCAAATTTGCATTTTTCATCTTGAACTCTTCCCAACTTGTCTTTTTCATAATTTAGCTCTCAATCAATCATTTTAAACCTCCTCAACACCTCTCAACTCCTCTTTGCATGTCATAACCTATTCCTTAACCCTCCATTTGGTTCCTAGGCTTTAGAATAATGGGTTTTCCAAGTGTTTAAGCTCAAATATAGTTCAAAGAAATTAGACTCAAAATTTATGATCTTAATATGAAATGAATGCCATTGTATCATCCCCTAGGTGTCATAAATCACATAATAAACATAATTGAAACAATTATAACATGTTATGTCTTCGTTTGAAAATCATATTCCCACAACAAAAAGAAAGGCTCAAAGTTTATGTGTAGGACATCAAGTCTCCGCTCTTTATGTCAAGACTTCACGATTGCATGGTACTTCAACTTCAATCCATAGATTCTGCAGTTGTAAGTAAATATGGCCCACGATACAATATATAATCAAACTTAGGCATCATTCCGCATTTAATGGATCAAATTAGCATGCCTCTGGTCACATGTATCCTTAAACCACTTATTAGGCCAAAATTTACCCAAGAATTCAAAATTTTGGACTTCTCTTTTTTTTTTTATCTCAAAAATTAACTCTCACCCGCCAATTTGAAATATGCAATGTCCTCAATGCATAGAAAGGAGAACTATAAACAAAAGGAGGAAAGAGGGTACCCGTGTTCGTATTATTCCAAGTACCTAAGTTGGAAGGAAGCTAGAACACACAAAAAGGGTAAAATATAGAATTGAAATTGACATAACAGTAAAAATGTATAATTAAAGATATAAAGTAATGCATAAAAGTAAACTAACTAATCTAAGTATTACAATGGAACAAAGAGAACTCAAGGAGGATTCCCGTAGAAAGGATCAACAAGGTCATCGACGGTTTCTTCCCCATCAAAAGGCCCCAAGGATGGTTTAAGTCATTGACCATTCACTTTAAAAATATTGTCGTTCAATGGGTTTTTGACTTCAGTAGTACCATGGGAAAAAACTGTCTTAACCATGTAAGGTCCAAGCCATCGGGACCTTAACTTACCGGGAAAGAGGTGAAGTCGAGAATTGTACATGAGAACTTTTTGGTTTGGTTCAAAGGTCTTGCGCAAGTGTTTTTGTCATGAAATGCTTTGACATTTTCTTTGTAAATGCGTGAGTTCTCATAAGCATCATGCCTTTAACTCTTCAAGCTCAGAGAGTTGAAGCTTTCTTTGGGCACTGGCCTCGAGTAAGCAAAAATTCAAACTTTTGATCGCCCAATAGGCCTGGTGCTCCATCTCAACTGAAAAATGGCAAGTATTACCGTAAACAAGCCGATAAGGGGACATGCCTAGGATGGTCTTGTAGGCCGTGTGGTAAGTCCATAAGGCATCGATTAATCGGAAAGACCATTCCTTTCAATTGGGGTTCACCGTCTTTTCAAGTATCTGCTTGATCTCCCTATTGGCAAGCTCAACTTGCCCATTAGTTTGGGGGTGGTAAGCGGTGGACGCCTTATGCGTGATAGCATATTTTGTCATTAAGGCCTCAAACGACCTATTACAAAAGTGTGTGCCTTGGTTACTTATGATCGCCCAAGGCATCCCGAACCATGAAAAAATATTTTCTTTTAAAAATATGACCACCACTTTGTGGTCATTGGTTCGTGTAAGGATAGCCTATATCCACTTGGACACATAGTCCACTGCTAGAAGGATGTAAAGATAGCCATTAGAAAGGAGAAAAGGACCCATGAAGTCGATTCTCTAAGTTCCAACAGTCAAATATCTCAATAACAAGAACGGGGAAAGAGGAATCATGTTTCATTGGGATACCCCCCTAACTGTTGGCATCTCTCACAAAACTCAAATGAGTCCTTAAAAAGTGAAGGCCAATAAAATACGCATGGCAGGATTTTTGCAGTGGTTTTCTTTATAGAGAAATGACCTCCACATGCCTCTAAATGACAGAAAGAGGGTATACCACTCATCTCAAAGTCTGGCACAATTCTTCTCATAATTTGATCTAGGCAATATTTAAAGAGATAAGGGTTATCAAAGAAAAAAAAATTCAACTCCATCAAAAATTTTATCTTGTCTTGAGGACTCCAATGTTCAAGGACTTGGCCTGTGACAAGGTAATTTGCAATATCCACATACCAGGGGCCAGTCAAAAGAGCAAAAAGTTACTCATCGAAAAGAATGTAAACAATAGGCACACTAGTCGATAGATCTTCCATAATAAGTCGGGACAAATGATTCACTACCACATTCTCTACTCCTTTCTTATCCTTGATGATGATATCGAATTACTGGAGTATGAGGATCTACCCTTTGAGATGCGACTTTGCATCTTGTTTGGTCATTAAATACTTTAAAGTCGCATGGTCGATAAACACCACAAAAGGTGATCCAATAAGGTAGGACCAAAACTTATCTAGGGCAAAAACTATCGCCAACAACTCTTTTTCCATCATAGTGTAATTCAATTGAGCATCATTTAGAGTTTGGCTAGCATAGTGTTGACTCTAGGTTTCTTTTCTCTCATTTGTTCCAAGATTGCCCCTATAATATAATCTCTCACATCACACATGAGCTCAAAAGGAAGGCTCCAATTGGGTGATAGCATGATAGGGGGTGAGGTTAGCATGGTCTTGAGCTTTGAAAAAGCAATCTCACAAGCCCATGTCCACTCAAAAAGAGCATCCTTTGCAAGCAAGGAACATAAAGGATGAGAGATGAAATTAAAGTCCTTCATGTCCTTTATGAACCAACGATAAAATCCCGCATGACTGAGGAATGAGTTCACGTCTTTCACACACTTGGGGGTGGGTAGTTTAGAGATCAACTCGATCTTTGATTTGTCCACCTCTATTCCTTTGGTAGACACAATGTGTCCTAACACTATTCCATGAGTGACCATAAAATGACAGTTCTCCCAATTCAGCACAAGATTTTTCTCCTCACACCTCTCCAACACTAACTTTAAATGTTAGAGGCAAGACTCAAATGAGTCTCCAAAAATAAAGAAGTCATCCATGAACACTTCTACCACCTTTTGTATGAGATCACTAAAGATTCCCATCATGCACCTTTGAAACGTGTATGGGGCATTGCATAACCCAAAAGGCATCTGTCGATAGGCAAAAGTTCCAAAAAGGCATGTGAACGTAATCTTCTCTTGGTCCTTAAGAGCGATCTCGATTTTGTTGTACCCCGAATACCCATCGAGGAAACAATAGAATGAGTGACCAGCAACCCTCTATAAGATTTGATCAATGAAGGAGAGTGAGAAGTGGTCTTTTCTTGTGGATGAGTTGAGTTTTCAATAATTGATGCAAACTCTCTAACCCGTGGGAACACGAGTTAGGATCAACTTATCTTTCTCATTTTGGACTACTGTCACACTAGATTTTTAAGGAACAACTTGAGTGGGGCTCACCCACTTGCTATCTATGATAGGGTAAATAATCTCGACATCAAGTAGATTTAACACCTCATTCTACACCACGTCTTTCATGTGTGGATTCCATCGACGTTATGGTTGGCGGGAGGATTTTACATCATCCTTTAGATTGATGCGGTGTGTGCAAATTAAAGGGTTTATACACCTTATGTCTGCAATAGTCCATCTGATAGCATTTCAATGAACTCTCAATAATGCCAAAAGTTTGGCTTCTTGAGATCCCTTTAAGTTCGAGAAAATCACCACTGGAAAAGTCTCATTCTTTCCTAGAAAGGCATACTTGAGAGTGGAAGGAAGGGGTTTCAATACCAAGTTGGGCTTTAATGTCAATAAAGTTTTGGGCAATTTGAGTGTTGGTGGTTTGTTGGCTTTTCATGAAAGCCTAAATCGTGTCCTCAAAGTTCCGCTTGTAGGGAGATTGATATGAACTTGAATTGGGTGGCGGCCCTTGTGGGGTATAAGATGGTGGTGGTGGTGGTAGTGCATAGGGTCCTCGCCCTTGAACTTGTTGGTGATGGTGTGAGGAAGAAGTTTGGCCATAGTGTTTCTAACATTTGCTTGGGTTTGGTTAGGGTACCCATGTTGACATAGAGGTGCACCTTGATTATCCATACGCTTTGAAGAAAATTTTGGATGGTTTTGCCACCCCGAATTGTAAGTATTGGAGTATTGAGAATTGTATTGCTTATGTGATGGATTGAGAGCATTCACAAAACTTTCCTCCCCACCTTGGAGTAAATCCTTTACAGTTGGCAAATGAGGGCAATCACGTGTGCTATGCCCACTGGTATCACAAATTACGCACATCTCTTCCACAATAGGTTGTGTGCTTACCTCATTGACCCTTTTCACATCTAGAATTTTCAACCTATGAGTAAGTCGAGCAATTTTTTAATGCAGGTCATCTCGTTCCGTCAATGAGTATCTTCCGGTCCTTAATGAACTTACGATTATGGGTTCTCGTGACCTATCAACGAAATTAAAAAGGTCCCATGAGTGATATCTATTCGCCAATTGTTTCAAGCAATCCAAGGCCTCATCAGGGTCTTTGTTGACACATTACACATCATATCAACAAATTGGTGATTTAAAGGTGAAATACCTTCATACAAAAAAATACAATTTGCCATATTTCAAAGCCATAATGTGGAATGGATCTCAAGATGTCCTTGTAACGTTCCCAGCTTTTTTTAAATGACTCATTATCTTTAGTAGAAAAATTTTGAATAGCTTTTCTTAAAGCTACCATTTTATGCATGGGAAAGAATTTCTTGAAAAACTCCGCTTGTAAATCTAATGGATGTTCTACCAAGTGGTCAATTCTAACAAGTCTAAATATATGGTCATGGGACCAAATCAGCATCCACCAACCCAAAGGTCTTTTCTATCCTACACAAATTACGAGAACTAAAAAAATCTATTTATTAAAATAGTTACTCGTTACTCTTGTGATGAAATCACAAGAAATTCAACTTGTCATAATTCTCCGGCAACGGCGCCAAAAATATTTGCTTCTCAAATGTGTATGTTTTCAAGCGTAGAAACTTGTGATCAATGCAGCATAATACTCAGAATATCCGAGGTCAAATATCCATAGGAAACTAATGGTAAGTCAAATTTTCTATAGTGAGTGAACGAATACATGAGTATTAAAGTAATGAAAAAGGTTTTGGTTTGGGAATTATTAGTTTTGTTTATGCTACGGTGATTTAGCTAGGAAATTAAAGGATGCAAAGTTCAAAATCTCGATTCCTTTTTAACTTCGGTAGATGGGTTTCTTCTCTTATTTTAACTCAACCACATCTCATTTAGACTATGATATTGACTGAAAGATTTAGCTTTAAAATTACGTTTTCTATACAAATGAGTGTTTGTGAATGATTAAGGGTTTTAAGACATTGTATCAAACACTTAGAGTGAAAGGGAACTAAGCATCACATGTACCAAGCCAAGCTTGTTGATACATGATTAAATATTTGTACAACCCTAGTTAAGACCGAAAGATTTTGCTCCTAAGCATTCATAAACAAGCATTTAAACCATTTGAGAGAGAGAAACTCACCAAATCTAGGTCAGAAATGGAATCTAGTTCTTAGGCTAAGCCTACGGATTTAGCCTTCCATAGATGTGAAAATTTTTATCACATGTACTAGATACACCACAAAAGAAATTAACAAAAGATTAGGATAGAAAATAAAAATATAAGAGCATAAATAAAATTACAAATTAAAATAGAGAAGACTTACAACCATGAAAATGAAGTAGCTTTAAAGAATTCCAAACTTGAAAATGAAAACTAAAAATATATCATTTCTTTATCCAAAAAATATACTAAAACTACTTCTAAGCTAAAAAGAAAACAAAGGAAAAAGTCTACTATTTGTTTTTCCAAAGTTCCATCCAAAAACTAAAAAGTCTTCAACCCTTAAAGCTCCAGCCAAAAAAACCTCCTCTTCTTACAAAGAGAGAACCACAAACTTTAGCCAAAAAACACTCCCTGGATCCAACCACGCGCCCTTTTTATTGCCAAAATCAGCCCAGCCATCTGCCAAAACCAATTGCCCATTCTTTGCTGCCCCATCATGGCCTTCTTGCCATCTTTTTTTCAAAGTGTCAGAAGTCCCTCTTTTTCAAACACCAATTTTTTTCTCCTCTCCGCAACTGCTCTCTACAATCGGACACACACACATGGAGAGAGAGTAGAGTTGTTGGAGAGAAAGAGTGAGAGAAACGGGTGAGGGAGTGTCAGAGAGAGAGTGAGACGTGGGAGATGTTGGCCTTTAAAAAGGCCAAGAAAGCTGCCAAAATTAGCTGCCCTATGCTTTGCTGTCAAGTAATTTTCAAAGTGTCAAAATTATTTTTTCTTCTCTCAAGCTCCTTTTTACCTGCAAGACTATTTAAAAACTCATTCACACCAAACAATGATTAAATTAAATAAATAAAATACACAAGAATGCTAAAGTGTAGGAGAATTTGACCAATACTTGATAATAAAATGTGTGAATCAATAGGAAGTTAAATCTTTCTAACTTATAAAGTTTTGATGACGGTTGTGCTGAATTTATGGTCAAAACTGTAGTTATAAATACTTTTATTCAAAAATATGTACAAATATTGTATATTATCTAATGACACGTTAGTTCTTGTAAATTTAAATACATTTTCATATTTGCTATTGTATTTGATTATAAATGTCTTGAATGATAGTAAATTTTTAAATTAGTTGAGTAGTAAGTCTTAGTGAGTGAACCTCACTGGCCGATCATAATAACACCTCTGTTAAGGGTGGATTCAAATGTATAAATGGGTTGGGTCGTGACAGAAATATTCTTAGAAAATAAGTTTCAAAAATCATTAACTAAACAATATTCTAAAAATTATTTTTCAAAACTAATTTTGAAAACTGAACCAGACATAGCTTAGTTTTTGTAATTTTATAATTTTCAACTTTTTTCTACCATATATATCCACTAGGATTCAATGTGTTAGTATTGATAATTCAATAGGTATATATCTATCTAATTTAATTATCTTGGTCGTGGAGAACTTGATTCTCAATTTGACATGCTTGGATTAAGTTGGAGGAGTTTATCAAGAAAAATAAAGAATAAATTTAATTACATACTATTGTTAGGGAGTAATTTATTATAAGCTTATTGTTCACAGTCTTAGAAGAAATTGGACACACCATTAATAGGACTGTAGTACAAGATTTTAATAGATCTGCCTTGACTATAGGGAACGATATAGTTCTAACTTCTTACACTAGTATGTTTTGTGTGTATTGAATAGAACCGTGTTGAGGTAATTATTTTTTATACTAACTATATAAAATAATTAATATCTTATGTTTATTATGAGTGCTTATACTCTTAATCCTGATATAATAAATAGATAATGCATTTAATATTTATTATTTTGACTCACAAAAGAGTGGAATTCTTTATGAGTCAATAAACTCAATCAGTTGGACAGTAACATTATGTGTATAGTGAATATTAATTATTGATGGAATATATGTTCTAGTATAGGGATTGATGATAACCACTTGAGAAAGCTTATAAATTTTGATTACATCAAACTCTACATGTGGATTATGACTCTGACATATCAAATAAGTTAAGTAAAAGTCTTAAGGAATTAAATAAATTTATTAAATTTAATTGTCAGTAATTTAACTTAATAGACGGGTATCTGTAATCTTAACGTGGGAAGATAAATAAGTATTTAATAAAAAGAAGGTCGAAATAAAATTTTGGTATGATAAGGAGTGCAATTATAACTACTTAGTAGCATTAGTTATAACATACATAAATAAGGATTAATCCTAGTTAGATTAGGAATCCTTATTTGTGTAGGAAGTCTAATCATACTTATCATTTGGTCCCTATTGTAACATTTATATACATGTACTCTATTAGCAGCTAGAGTTACGAAATATTCTAATATTCACGTTTTGGTGAGAGAATAAAAAACCTAGTAGCCGTGAGCCCACTCTCTCTATAGTAAGACGGTGTGGGGAATACAGTAGAAAACTTAAGGTTGTGATCTAGCGGCTGATACGTTCGGAATCAACGAAGGTATGATTCTAATCACGTAGATTATTCTCTACTAATTAGATCAGATTTTTTTTTGATATTATACGTATACACTACAATCGAATCGTGAAAAATTCTGCTGTCTTGGGTCCCTAACAAGTTCTGGGTTCCCACCAAGTACGTCATAAATTTAATTACATACTCCATTTTTTTTTATCTTTTTATCTTTTCTTTTTCTTTCCAATTCGCTTCACAAAGTATTTGATCCAAACAAATCCTCAATGTCACACACACTACGACTAGATATCTCTTGATTTAATAATAATAAAAAAATTCTTTAATTAACAATGGAATCTTCAAATTTTTTTATTTCTTTTAGCTATTCATCTTGTCCTGAACACATACCTAATTTGATTTTGTTCATTCTCGTATTAAAGATTAAAAATTGTACTTGTTGTAACGTATTCGAGTTGGGACACGAATCGGGTGCTCATTCGTGGCTTGACCAATTATTCTGTTATCTGGACCCTAACCAGTTCGCTATCACGAGATGCTAACCACTACGTGCTGCCTTTTCATGAAGTGAAGTCTCTTGAATGTCGGCCAACGAGGAGAGGCAGACCCAAGAGGGGGTGAGCGGGGACCCTAGCCACATAATTTCAATAAAATATTGATTTACCCTAGTATATTGGGTATTTAACGATTGAAAAAAATAGCACTCTGGCCTCTATGAAATTCTAAATAATCTTCTCTCTCCTCCTTCAATATTGTACAAATTCCTTTTCTAGAGCGATTCATCTATCTCCAAGGCATATCTATTTTGATTTGGTAAGAAAAAGTAATTTTTTCATTCTCATACTCCAGATTTAAAATTAAATTTGTACGTAATTGAGTGGGTTCAAAACGAAATTGGAAGTTCGTACATGGCTTAATCAATTATTTTTATGTTATAACGAATAAATGGTAACTATCACAAGACACTAATGACAATCAGATGGTACCTTTCCATTGGGTTGTGCCTCTTGAATGTCGGCCAACGAGCAGAAGCAGACCAAAAAGTGGTGGGCGGGTTGCCCCGATCCCTAGTGCTGTCAAATGGGCCGAGTCAAGCTCAAATTTACTAGGGGTCAACCAAGTGGATTCTTAATAAATTCATTCATAACAAAACATCAATGGACAAATGGTCATAATCATTCATAATCAAACCAAAATAATTCATAACCAAACTAATAAAATTTATAAAAGTATATTTTAATTGGTGAGTTCCACGACAATTATGTTTTAAAGTGACTAAATCATTTTATGATTATATTCATAAAAATTCATAAAAGAGACATAAAGATTCATAAAATTATCAAGCATACTAATAGAATTAATAACAATTCATTCATAACAAAATATCTCATAACAATGATCCCAAAAATTCGTAACAAAATCAATGCGATTCATAACCAAACCAATACGATTCATAAAAGTAAGTTTAACCAGTTATTCAAGTTGTCATTATTAATTATTAATTTATTTAAAGATTCAAATTAAAAATTTCTTATTTAATGACTATTAATGGGGGTTGCACCAATCACCCAAAATAAGGGGCGCGTATGGTAGTTTTTCATATATATATATATATATATATATATATATATATTAGATTTGTAACGATATACAATTGGGGTCCAAGAAGAACATGGGGTTGCTGCAGGTCCCGGCAGATGCCAACTAAGTTCATAATTTTGAAATGTGACAGAATTGGTACCTTTATATGATTCGTTCATAATATTTACTTTTTGTTTTGTTTTTTTCATGATTCGTTCTTATTTTTCTATCCTTTTAATTATGTAATTATAGTCTACTAATTTTCTAGCATTCCACTCCACTAGTTGGGCCTTTTTGTGTGTGCCGTGCGGTGTGTGTTTGTGTCTGAATTTATTCATTCTCAAATGTCTGAATTTATACTTGATAAACATAGATAACTTATTAAATGAACACCATTTTTTTTTATTATTATGTTATTTTTAATTAAATACCTAAACTAGCCATCTCAATAAAAAAAAAAAAGAAAGTAACAGTCAAAGGGTATTAAGAGAGACAATTTTGCTAATTGACAAAAGTGTTATTATAACCAACACTACATAATAAAGAAAAAGAAAAAGTAAAATGTAAAAATTATCACCAATATTTTATTAGGATGGGTCAAATTTGAAGTAACATTTTTATATTTTGTTCCTGTTAAATGGAAGAGACAAGATAATCCAGTGAGAAACGTATCCTTGAACTTATTATCCTGTGCATTTGGGGATCCCAGTCTAATGACTCTAATCTAAGCGAGCCAAGGTTAATCGAACTTTTAGCACGCTCTTTGTAAGCCCATGCTAGATTCTGTTTGTAACTGGGGGAAAGTAAATAATTTATCTTCTTTTGTTTGGTTCTTAGTATTAGGAGGTAAATGTAAGTAAATATTTATTTTTCTGGTCACTTTAAGATTTCCTTCCTAAATTCTTCCCTTTTTTTTCTTTCTCTGTTTATTTAAAGTGTTTTATCATTTTCTTCTGTCTTTCTTTCTAAAATCAAATAAGAAAATTTTATTTTCCTTCTAATTTTCATTTCCTTTCCTTGCAAAACAAAACAAAGAAAAATAAAAAATCATTGTTCCTATAAACTTTCTTTTAATTATACTTAATTTGTCTACTTGCCCTTCTTTCCTTCTTAATTTCTAGGGTATCCCATCTCTCTCTCTCCCTCACGCACGCGTGACACCCCCAGTTGGGTAAAAGGAAGCAAAGACATTTTTGGTACATACAGTACTAGTTAATCATTAATTATTTCGAGCTTACCTGTTACCACATACTTCGGTTAAGGCTACCCACTTTGGTAGATTTCTAATCCAATTCCTTTATTGTTCAGAACGAACTGAATTCGTGTGGCTTGGTTAATTTGTTTTACTCGATTTCTAATCCAATTCTTTTATTGTTCAGAATGAACTGAATTCGTGTGGCTTGGTTAATTTGTTTTACTCAATCTCTAACCCAATTCTTTTATTGTTCAGAACGAACTGAATTCGTGTGGCTTGGTTAATTTATTATACTTGATCTCTAATAAAATTCTTTTATTGTTCAAAACAAACTTAATTCATGTGGCTTGGTTAATTTTTTTTACTCAATCTCTAATCCAATTCTTTTATTGTTTAGAACAAACCGAATTCATGTGGCTTAGTTAATTATTTTACTCTCGAGTAATTTGTCTTTGACATAGAAAGTGAATTTTTTTAGATTAAAGATGGATTGGATTTGTAATTTTGAGGTCATGATTTTAGTTTTAAATCAATTCAAACCAGGACTATTATAACTATCTAAAAATACTGCATGTAACATCGGAATGCCATGTATAAATACAACATGTTTCATATATAAAATACCATTAAATTTTTTATTTTATTAGTAACGTTCTTTTCTAAAAAAAATAAAAATAAATATATGGGTGTAGATATGTATGCCTTCTTAAAATATTTTCATAACGTAAGAAATAGTCTTCCAACCAAACTAAAACAATCCATGTTCTACTGTTGAATCTGGTTTAATTTCATAAGTTCTAATTAAGGTTCGTTTTGGTTCATGATTTCACTAAAACTATACTAATTTGAACCCGAACACCTTTAAATACAAATCACCATATTCATCCTAAAAAATAAAAACCTAACCTCACTTTCCCACACCGGAATAATATTGACTCCAATTAAAGAAAGAAAAGATTATTGAAAATTTTATTGTTAGTTCAATATTTATTTTGATGATATTTGATGACGTTAAAGTTGCATCATGAATATACTTAATATTGATATATTAACATAATGCATTTGAAATAAAATACAAATATGCATTATACTCTTAATAGTATTGTCTATTTTATTAATGCATATACACTAGATTCATGGCATCATTATGTGTATTCTACATTAATACATTTCACTCTATCTTGCCATGTTTCAAATACCACACTTTAAATAATGTGATATTATATTGCCTATATTGATTTTACTTAGATGTATTTGATGATGTGTTGTGATTATTGAATTGCATGCTATACATAATGGTATATCTATCTTAATTCAATGAACATATTGTTAAAAGTAGTCTACATACTTTAACTTATCTATATTATATTGAGACCTACTTCTACCTTGCAATAAATTCTCTCACATGCTAAGTGGAGTATTCTTTAGAGAACTTGCTTGTACACATTATATCTCCATAAATTGTACTCATACTTATATATCTTGTATATATGATTTGATTTGGTATGTATCAAGATTCTTGAATTGTATGATTGATTTGGTATTACATATATATCAATTCATTGAACACATCGTGCTTGAAATAGTTTGTGTGCTTGATATCATGTGTATTAGTGTTCAACTTGGTTCTTGCATTGTATAAATTCTTACATGCTAAGTGCTGTATTCTTTGGAGAACTTGTACACATTTCACGAGAACTATTTTCTACACTTATATAGTTTGTTATCATGAAAATATGTTTTCATTATATTCAAGTCAATATACTAATCTTGCATAATTTTATTTAGTGACTTGAATTCATGATTTTCAAGTTTAACTATATTTGTTACAATTGTCTACATCTTGTTTGCTAAATTTATAACACATTACTTGAGCATATCTATATACTATATCATATGCATTTTTGTTTTAGACTTACCTCTAGCATTGCACAACTTCTTTCTCATGATAAATGATATATTTATTGGAGAACTTGATTGCACTTCATGAAAAAAAAAATTTCACACTTGTGTGTTTTATTCTCTTGAAAATGAGATTTCATATATTCAAGTCAATATGCTATATTTTGAATAGAATTATATTGCAACTTGAAACCTCATTTTAAAAATTTAATTATGTACTTTATACTTGATTGCATCTTGCACATTGAACTTAGAAACTATTTGATAGGTTTGAACCTTCCATGCACTCGCATATTGCTTGTTTGACTCTTATATATCAAACCTTATTTTATATAAGTTGGGAGCTGCTTTAATTATTTTCATAAGTCTACATTATTGTATTTATACTATTGAAAGTATTGAAAGTGGTTAAAAACAAGCAGAAGTAAATTTGCATATCTCGCTTATTTTTTTACAAATTTTGAGAAATCAACAACCTACATGGTTATATTTTAATATAAATTAGTTTTGAGCCATTTGAGTATTCACAGAAATTTTATTCATGTATAATGACTTACTCAAAGTGTTAGTTTCATAATAGCATCACATTCCTTTGCTATTGAATGTTCACAAGTCTTGAATATGCTCAAATCACTAGAGTGGGCTTAAACAAGATTCAATTCTTATTAGAATATTATTCTGTTTATTCTCATAAGTTATAAATCATGTAGATGTGCTATTAGACTTGCTAAGATCATTCAATCATATATAGAACTTTTTTTGACACAAGTTCATTGTTTAAGGAATGTTTAAGAAAAAACTTCAAGGATAGTTTTCTAAAAACTTGAGTTAACTTCGAATGGAATGATATAAGGCTTCAAGGATTCAAATATGAAAAAGGTTGAGTTTAGAGTTAAGCTCCGGAAGTTAGCTTTCCAATGGAACTGATTTAATGATCAAACTACAAGTATTGAAAACGTTATAACCAAAAGAGTAATACATTGTCAAAACTGCATTTCTTCAAAATATGCAATCAAAATGGATTAACTCCAAATGGAATTATCTTAGATTTCAAAAGTCTAAATGAATATAT
>BRYE01000019.1:7650000-7667500 GCA_030159115.1 Actinidia arguta var. hypoleuca
ACACTCCACTCATCATACTTTCAAGCAATCAAGTATTAAAGTGAGAAATTCTCAATGTAATATACACTTCATCCATCATCATAAGCATTGTATTCTTTTGAGAAAATTCATCGCCTCTTTATTCACGAAAAACTAGAATAAAATGAATTCACAATTTGTCTAGATCATCAATTGCAAATTGTAAAATAAATTTCTAATTATTACTTATCGAAAGCATAACCACACAGACACCCCAAAAATAATTAACATAATACTACAACTTTGAAAGCATTCACATGATAGAGAGTGTGAATGGAACACAAAGTATGGTTCCACATAGGTTCACCAGAGATATCTATTTAACTTCTCCATTGTTGAAACAAGAAAAATAGGGCACCCAACCATTAGATAATTACTTGATTTTTATAAAAATTAAAAAAGTGTAGATATATAATGATTTTGTAAAAGATATGATCAAATTTTATTAATCCCGTAATGTATTTAATAGATTTTCGGATTTGATAAATCCCATTAATCTAGGAAAATTTTGTTTAACCGAACACGGGTAAAATAGTCTAAAAACACCTTAAAAATTTGAAAAAGAGAGCTTTCAAATGCAAACTGATGTGGGATAATTCACACAAGTCCAGAACTTAATATGTTCCGAGCAGGGAATGTCGCCCTGGTATTCCAAATATACTTTCCTGGTCGCCTCATATTATTGAGGGCTCCCGTCAAATAGTTTCTGGAGATCGCCATTGGGCGAGGTGGTTTGGCGAGGTGATTCATCTCGCCAAAGGCGGAGACGTCTCCCCAAAGACTTGATTCTCCACAACTCCCATCTCCATTAGAAGTCTGTTAGCAATGAGACTCCTCCGTCATTTCGCTACCTGATTGGAGTCCACCTCCATAAAGAGTTCCACCTCTACAAGAGAACCACCTCAACAAGAGAACTGTCTCCAATAGACTCCAGCTCCATAACACCACCTAAAATTATGGATTGATCACCAGTTGGCAGCCTCCTAATTAATCTCCAAATTTTATTGGGATATCCTCCCATGCTTATCCTTCCGAGGAACTCGCCATGATACACGGACACAGCTCAATACTCCGTCTATATAAAGGCCGCTCCCCCATACCCAAAAAAGGCATGCTCAACACAAGCACCACATACGCATTGATTTTGTGCTCGCCCACATTGCCTGTAATATTCTCCTGATCGCATTGGTCTGATTCATACGCCGGAGGGGTTTTGAGCGGCCTCACCCCGGCCGATTACTTTTGCTCGTTGTCGTGCAGGTCGCCCCAGTTTAGCCGAGGTCTAGCGCCGAGGCCGAGGAGCAATTCTAACTGTTGGTTGCTCTCCCAGATTTTTACCACAACAGTTTGGCGCCGTTTGTGGGAAGGTAGTTCTCTTTATCCTATGCACCTGCGCAACCGGTTACTATCTAGACTAAGCACCAGCAACCCTCTAGAGAATAGAGCCCATCCAATGGCTAACGCTAGCCAAGCTCCAGATCTAGAGGGCCTTCATCATGAGATACGTGGGATGGCCGAACAGATGAGGATCATGAACGAAAATAACGCCCTTCTCATACAGCGTCTCACCGCAAATAACCATCCACCACCTCCTCTGGCCCCTCGTCATTCTCGTCCGTCAGGGAATGAATCTCAAAGTCACCATAGTACCGGGCGAGGAAGGCGCCGTCATTCTCCTAGTCCTCGCCCCCGACAAGAAAGGAGCCCATCTCTAGAATCATCGTCTAGCAAGACGCCAGGGCTAGAAAGCGAAGGGGCAAGGCGAGATAGATCTCGTCGGGTCTCTCAGGAACCAGGGTGCCAAGATATATCCACTTCTTAGAAGATTAGGGATCTGGACGCCCCCACTTAGACGCCATCAACACGGGGACCAGTGCCCCAATAACCGTAGACGCTTTGATTAGACAAACTAAACCACATTTCACCCAAAGGATAATGAAAGCCAAGGTGTCATCCAGATTCAAACTACTAACTCAGCTCGGGATTTACGAGGGCAAAACGGATCCTATGGATTACCTGGATTCATATAAAAATCTAATGTATCTCCAAGGGTATTCGGACGAAGTCATGTGCAAAGCTTTTTCTGCTACATTGAAGGGATCGGCGAGGTCGTGGTTTCGAAAGTTGTCTCCTGGAACCATCGATTCATTCAGAGATCTGAGCAGGCTTTTCATTGCCAATTTCATAAGCTGCCGGATCAGGCAAAAGAATGCGTCCCACCTTTTCATCATCCACCAGAAGGAGACGAAGAACCTAAAGGATTATGTGAAACGATTTAACCAGGCCATATTAGAAGTTGAGGATCACAGTGACAAAGTAGTCGTCATGGCAATGATGGAGGGACTTAGCCCAGGTCCCTTATTCGATTCTCTGTCCAAGAATGTTCCGGAGACATTGTCCATTCTCCAAAGTAAAGCTGATAAATACATCGCGCAGAGGAATTAGCTGAAGCCAAACGAAGGCGAAGAGGAAAAGATGACCATAAAAGAAAGGAGCCTGATGCAAGGCGATCTGATTATAAGGACGATGAACGGAGGAGCAAGAAGCCTAATCAAGACTTAAGACGGACCAATGACAGGCGACCTCGTACCCCACCTCGCCGCACCGAGTTGGTATTACCCCCGCTTAATGCTCCTATTGCCCAAGTTCTTACAGAGATTAAGCATGAAAAGTTTGTCAAGTGGCCCTCGAAAATCAAGACTGATCCCCAAAAGAGAAATAAAAATAAGGATTGTGAGTTTTACCGAGACCATGGCCATAACACAGAAGACTGCTTCCACCTGAAGGAGCAGATAGCCGACCTCATTAAACGGGGGTATGTGAGAAAGTATGTTGGTGATCGCCCATCCCCCAATTCACTAGAAAGAAGATACGGCGATAATTGACCTACTGCTGGAGACATTCAGGTAATACACAGCGGGTTTGGATCGGGAGGAAGTTCAAATTCGTCCAGAAAGAGGCACGCCAGAAGTGCTAGTAGGCCGTCCGAAGTTTTTAATCTCTCATCACCAATGGTCGATATTCCCCCACCAATCACCTTCAACAAAGATGACTTGCAAGGTCTACACTTGCCTCATGACGATGCCTTGGTCGTTTCAGCCATCATCGCTAATTTTACTGTTCAAAGAATCTTGGTCGATAATGGTAGTTCGGCTGACATCCTATTCATATCAGCGTTCGACAAGATGAAAATAGGGCTTGACAAATTACATCCCTTCCTGACACCTTTGGTGGGATTCGGAGGAAATGCAACTCATCCGTTGGGATGGGTTAAGTTGTATGTTACTTTGGGAACAGAACCTCGCCAAACTACCGTTTGGTAGGACTTCATCGTGGTAAATTGCCCTTCCCCCTATAATGCCATTTTAGGTCGCCTGACTCTGAGCGGGACTAGGGCGATCACCTCGACCTACCACCTAAAAATGAAGTTTCCCACTTCAGTAGGCGTGGGCGAGGTGCGAGGCGACCAGAAAGTGGCCAGACAATGTTTTATTTCGGCTATGAATATCGAAACCTCCCCAGTACCGAATACCCAATAGCAATTACAGATCAACGATGGCGAGATGGAGTCTCTGAGGGACGAGGTGGAACAGGTCGTCTTGATGGATCCCCGGGAAATAGAAAACACCAAACCCCTTGAAGAAACTACCCCGATCTCCATAAATCCGGAATATCCTGATCGCCACGTTATGATCGGAACAGAACTACCAACGAATTGTGTAGTGCTTTAGTGGAATTCTTAAAAAAAAACTTTGATGTTTTTGCCTGGTCACAAGGTGACGTCCCGAGTATTGATCCCCAGGTCGCCATGCATAAGCTACATATTAATCCGGAAAATCCTCTAGTTCACCAGAAAAGAAGGAAATTCGCCCTCGAGCGACTCATGGTTATTGATGAGAAGGTTACCAAACTCATCAAAGCAAAGGTTATCAAGGAAGCCCATTACCCGGAATGGTTAGCCAATGTCGTTGTCGCCCCTAAAAAGGGGAGAAAGTGGAGAGTATGTGTTGACTATACTGATCTCAACAAAGCGTGCCCAAAAGACAGTTTCCCTCTATCAAAAATTGATTTGATAGTCGACGCCACATCTAAACACGAGCTACTTAGTTTCATGGATGCCTTCTCAAGATATCACCAGATCAAGATGTTCACCCCTGATATAGAAAAGACTTCATTTATCACAGAACGAGGATTGTATTGCTATAAGGTCATGCCATTTGGTCTAAAAAATGCTGGGGCTACGTATCAGAGATTAGTGAACAAGATGTTCAAAGAGCTGATTGGAAAGACCATGGAAGTATACATAGACGACATGCTCGTTAAAAGTCTCGAAGCAAACAATCACATCGCCCACCTTGAAAAAACTTTCAACATTCTGAGGAAATATAGGATGATGTTAAATCCTTTCAAATGTATTTTTGGCGTATCATCTGGGAAATTCTTAGGATTCTTGATAACCAAACGAGAGATTGAAGCAAACCCATACCAAATTCAAGCTCTACTCAGGATGAGCTCGCCCAGAAATGTCCATGAAGTTCAGCAGTTAACTGGGCGAATTGCCACCCTCAACCGGTTTGTTTCCAAATCAGCGGACAGATGTTTACCATTTTTTAAAATCCTAAGAAAAAATACAAGTTTCCAGTGGACAGAAGAATCGGAGGAAGCGTTTCAATAACTCAAAAGGTATTTGGGATCACCTCCTCTACTTGTGGTTCCAACCATGGGCGAAGAATTATTCGTATACCTCTTTATTTCGCCCACAACAGGAAGTGTCGTGCTCATCCGAGAAGTGGATCGTGTCCAGAAACTGGTATATTATGTTAGTAAGGTCTTGATAGGTACTGAGAACAGATACATAATGATTGAGAAGTTCGCCTACGCCCTTCTGATCGCCGCTAGAAAACTTTGCCATTATTTTCAAGCCCATCCCATTACCGTGCTGACTGATCAACCGTTAAAACCGATTCTCCAACGACCAGATACCTCGGGGAGACTCCTAAAATGATCCATTGAGTTAAGTGAATTCCATATTGACTACAAACCGAGGACAACAATAAAAGCCCAAGCTTTAGCCAACTTTGTGGCTGAATCCACTCACGAGACCGATCTAGAAGTCCTCTCGGAGGCAGAGATTCCAAACATAGCAAAGAACCTCGACAGCTCGGAAAACAGCCTCGACAGCTCGGGGGAAGAGCTTGAGAAATGGAAATTGTTTGTAGATGGGTCTTCCAATTAACACGGATACGGTGCAGGGCTTGTTCTCCAAACCCCGACAGGTGAACAGATGGAATATGCTATACGGATTGGGTTTAAAGTCACCAACAACAAAGCTGAGTACGAAACACTCCTCACCGGATTACAGGTCGACACAAGATTGGGAGCACTCAATTGAAGCCTATAGTGATTCTCAACTAGTGGCCAACCAAGTTCAGGGAGATTACCTCGCCAGGGACGTATGGATGGCAGCTTATTTAGATGAAGTTAAATGCTTAACTCAGAAGATCAAAAAGTTCACCATTCAACAGATCCCCAGAGAAGAAAACAGAAAAGTTGATGCTCTAGCCAATCTTGTTTCAACTTTTGATTTCATATCAGACAAATGTATACCCCTGGAATTTCTGTCCAAGCCAAGTACCGAGGTCGCCAAATCCGTCTGTACAACGGAAACAGACCCAACATGGATGGATGAGATCGTCACCTACCTTCAGAACAACACACTACCAACAGATAAACTTCAAGCTCGCCAAATCCGTTATAGATCTGCAAGGTTCTGCCTGCTTCATAGAATCTTATATAAACGAACTTTCTCTAGTCCTCTCCTAAGATGTCTCCGACCTGACGAAGCCAATTATGTGATGAGGAAAATCTACGAGGGCATCTGCGGGAATCATTCAGGGGTGAGGTCACTGGTACGAAAGGCGATTCGCCAAGGCTACTTCTGGCCCCAAATGGGACAAGATGCAACAAAATAGACCAGGAAATGCGACAAATGCCAGAGATTCGCACCATCTAACCACCTTTCCCATACTGATATGGTGCCAATTACCAGCCCATGGCCATTCGCCCAATGGGGGATCGACATACTGGGACCTTTGCCTCAAGCTCCATTATAGAGGAAATTCTTGATCGTTGCCATTGATTACTTCACAAAATGGGTGGAAGCTGAATCGTTGGCCAAAATCACCGAAAAGAATACGAAGAATTTTGTTTGGAAGGGTATCATCTGTCGGTTTAGAATTCTCAAAGTTCTCATCTCGGATAACGCCAGGCAGTTCGACAACGATGGATTCAGGCAATTTTGCATGAACCTCGCCATATCACATCATTTCTCCTCGCTTGGTCACCCTCAAGCCAATGGCCAAGTAGAGGTCACTAACAAAACCATCCTTAGAATTTTGAAAACAAGATTGGAGAAATCCAAAGGAGAATGGGTAGAAGATCTTCCGAGCATATTATGGGCATATCACACGACTAACAGGATTCCTACTGGCGAAACGCCTTATTCCATGGTTTACGGAACTGAATCAGTGATACCCATTGAAATCGGAATGCCGAGTTTTAGGACTTCAAACTTTGACAGGGATAGCAATGCAGGCGAGCTGAGACTCAACCTCGACCTCCTTGATGAAAAACGAGAGCAAGCAAGCATACGCCAAGCAGCTTATAAACATCAAGTCGCCAAATATTTCAATCAGATAGTCAAACACAGGTCATTCTTACATGGCGACCTAGTTCTACGAAAAGTTACCCTATCAACTAAAGAGCCTAATGTAGGGAAGCTTGGCCCAACATGGGAAGGCCCTTACAAGGTCATCAAGGTATTTAGACCAGGGACTTATTGGCTAGAAGATATGAACGGCAAGACACTCTCCCATCCTTGGAACGCTGAGTATTTGAAAAAATATTTCCAATGACGTTCAGTCAGCTCGCCTGGGCAAAATAATTGTAACGATTCCTAAATTATATTTCAAGTAATAAAACTTCTCGAGTTTATTTCAATCATCGCCAATTGCAGGATGGAGATCGCCAAATCAAGATCGCCAGCTCATTGAAAAATGAGGCATCTTGATCGCCAATTCAAGTATGCCAGATCATCATAAGATGACGGAAGCATCTTGATCGCTTATTCAAGATCGTCAGTTTATTGAAAAATGACGGAGGCATCTTGATCGCCAAATCAAGATCGCCAGCTCATTGAAAAATGACAGAGGCATCTTGATCGCCAATTCATGTATGCCAGATCAAAAGATGACGGAGGCATCTTGATCGCCTATTCAAGATCGTCAGTTCATTAAAAAATGAAGGCATCTTGATCGCCAAATCAAGATCGCCAGTTCATTGAAAAATGATGGAGGCATCTTGATCGCCAATTCAAGTATGCCAGATCATCATAAGATGACGGAGGCATCTTGATCGTCTATTCAAGATCGCTAGTTCATTGAAAAATGACGAAGGCATCTTGATCGCCAAATCAAGATCACCAACTCATTGAAAAATGACGGAGGCATCTTGATCGCCAATTCAAGTATGCCAGATCATCATAAGATGACGGAGGGATCTCGATCGCCTATTCAAGATTTCTAGTTCATTATAAAATGGAGGCATCTTGATCGTCTATTCAAGATCGCCAGATCATCATAAGATGACGGAGGCATCTTGATCGCCTATTCAAGATTGCCAATTCATTGAAAAATAATGACATCTTGATCGCCTATCCTAGGTCGCCAATATTAAAGAACTAAGTAAAAGTACACCAGAGCTAGTGGTTCACATCGCCAAAATTGCCAAAAGCAAAGTAATATTCATTCAAACGCGAAAATACAAAGGAATCATGTACATTCAAATTTCAATTATAAAGGGGGAGGGTTTTCGCCGCCTTGAGGATTTGCGTTGCCTTGAGGATTCGCATCTCCTTTTTCAACAGTTTCTTCCTCACCACCCTCTCCTTCTGCTTCGTCGTCCTCTTCGGCAAGCAGGTCAAGATCAAGACGCATCTCCTCCAAGTCTATGGCGAGGTAGGGATGATGATGGCGAAGCTGTTATTTGTAGAAATCAAACCCTTCGCCAAAATACTTCGAGGAAGAAATTTCAACAGCCTCGGGGAAATCCGACAAGGATTTAAATTCCTCAACAGCTAGTTTTCCAAAGCGGTCAACTCTATCCCTCATATCCGCAATCAGAATCCCAGCCTTTCCCAGACTATCGAAGAGGGTGTCCCTTTCATCCTTTATTTTGACAAACTCGTCGCCGACCTGCTGCTCCTGAGCTCGCGCCTCGGCCAGCTGCTGCTCCAGATCGGCAGATAGCTTCTGAAGAAGGGATACTTCAGTGTCCAAAGAGGTAGCTCGCCCCTGTTGAAGGGATGCTTCCTCGATGGTCTCCCTACTTTTTACCGCCAAAGAAGATCCGAACACAAGCGCCTGCTACAAACAAATCTAATCAGATCAAACCGAGCATGTTTAATACGCATACAACAAACATTAGTATTGAAATAGTACAAGGCCAAGAGCCTGAAAAAACTTTGAGGCAGTCTGGTCCAAAGAAAGCTGCCCCACCTTTTCTTGATCCGTAGGAGGGATTACTCCTCGGAGGATCTTCTCGGCCATGGAAGGGCTCCCCAGAATGGAGGCCCTTGGACCAAGGGCAGTACCCAATGAAGGCGAGCTCCCTTCCCCGGGTCTAGAAGAGGTGGCCCCAAGATGGCCTGCCAGACCAGACTTCTTTTTGGGTTCAGGAGTGGGGGCTTGCCCTTTGCCCTTGGAATCATCCCCAGACTTCGCCTTTTGCTCGGCGAGGTGGGAGGTTCTTCCACCGGGCACTTCTCTCCAATGACCACTCCCTTTATAGGAGCAGGAGCAGATTTTTTGGAAGAACTCTCGCCTCGAGCTTTCTCCACCCTCTCGCTGAGCTTCTTCAAGCTAATCCTCTTTGACATAGCTGTAAAAATATATATATATATATATAAATCAGATGAAAAGAATTTAACCAACAAAGAATAGTGAGATTTTATACCATCTGACTTAAGCTCGGGGTTTAGCTCGAAATCCGATCGGGATTCCGATGTCGAGTCCGAACTCGATCCCAAAGCCGAATAAAATTCTAAGATAGGGTCTCGAATTTTCCCGCCCGACCATCTTAACATAGTCAGGTCGGGAATGTGAGGTACGATCCTCCTCAGTTCCTTCCTAACAGTTCCTGGGTATTCTATTGAGTCCTCTCGAGGCTGGTCACCGTGAAGGTATTCACCACGGGAAGGGCGGGACTCACCCATTTCGCCCGACGTTGATAACGCGTGAGGCTGCTCGCCCTCCTCCCCCGATGCCATAGAACCAGGAGAGCAGAAAACTTGACAAAATACCTTAGTTTTAAGAAGCATGGAGACCATGTAGCACCCACGTTCCGCCACCGATTGTGAAATTTCATCAAAAAATTCCTACTCGTACGCAAGCAATGTGGGCAGATCGTTGCAGCGTTTATTTGCAAAAATACCCATGTTAATACCAATCTTATTAATAAATATACCAAAAATTATTGGCAAAATAAAAACCGACCTGGAATCTTCCATGACCTTGGAACCCGTGGTACTCCCTCCCGAGGTTCCTCGTCAAAGAGCTTCCAGCTATCCCCGAGGCGAAGAAGAATTTGTTTTTCCACCCCTTCACGTTGATGGGGTACCCTCCGAGGATGGTTCTCTTGTACCTCACCTTGAAGTAGAGCCACCCTTGGTCCGGTTTAGGGTTATTATTGAGGGAAAAAATATTCCTAAACTCGGAAAGAGTCATCGAATATTTATGAACTCGCCACAATGACAAGGCGTCAGCGATACTAAGCCACGCATTGGGGACGAGCTGAGCAGGACAGATCTTATAAAACTGCAAAATTAACCTAACTATTGAAGGAATGGGAAAACGAAGGCCCGCAGGAAAGGCGGCCTCGTAGAAGGCTACCTCGCTAGGGCGGGTAGAAAGAATGGTTTCATTTTTCTCGGGAAGTCTGAGCTGTACGCCCTGGGGAAAGGAATAAGTCTCCCTAAGCAGGTTTAGCTCCTCGGGAGTCATAACGTTATGTTCTTTTTCCACAGAAGGGTGAACATCACCTAAAGGGGCGACCTCAGGAATGGATGGGTCTTCCATTGGCGACCTGGGAGATTGTCTAACTTCGTCAGTAATATATGACGAACCTTCTCCTAGATGTTCAGATACCCACGAGGGCAAAGAATCCAAATCTGATGGACTCACCTTAGACCTATGGGACATAAAACTAAAAAGGAGAACGAAGACTGTTACTTACTGTGCTAGGAGATGAAAGGCGACCACAGGCAGAGGCAAGAAGAAACTCGGAGCAGGAAAGGCGACCACAAACGAAAGCAAGGAAAGCGAGTAATACTGGCTTGGCAGAAAAGGGTGAATGAATGGGTGGGGCCCCATATATATAGGGAAAAATGATGGATGAGATCCATCCGCTTCAATGGCCCAAATTAGGCGACCTTTTGAAATTCGAGCCCAGCACCATCAATCCCGCCAAAAGTCATTATGGCGCCACCTTTTTCGCTCAAACTTCCCTGCAAAAGTTAATGCCTTAGTCCACGTGTCCAAGCGAGGGAAGGGGCACATTTAATGCGTTTTCGCATGGGTCTAGGACTTTTAATGCTTCCACTCAAAGGTCCCGAATATCTCGGCGCTTTGAGTAGGGGGCTATTGATGTGGGATAATTCACACAAGTCCAGAACCTAATATGTTCTGAGCAGGGAACGTCGCCCTGGTATTCCAAATATACTTTCCTGGTCGCCTCATATTATTGAGGGCTCCTGTCAAATAGTTTCTGGAGATCGCCATTGGGCGAGGTGGTTGGGCGAGGTGATTCATCTCGCCAAAGGCGGAGACATCTCCTCAAAGACTTGATTCTCCACAACTCCCATCTCCATTAGAAGTCTGTTAACAATGAGACTCCTACGTCATTCCTCTACCTGATTGGATTCCACCTCCATAAAGAGTTCCACCTCTACAAGAGAACCACCTCAACAAGAGAATTGTCTCCAATAGACTCCAGCTCCATAACACCACCTATAATTATGGATTGATCACCAGTTGGCAGCCTCCTAATTAATCTCCAGATTTTATTGGGATATCCTCCCATGCTTATCCTTTCGAGGAACTCGCCATGATACACGGACACGGCTCAATACTCTATCTATATAAAAGCCGCTCTCCCATACCCAAAAAAGGTACGCTCAACACAAGAACCACATATGCATTGATTATTGTGCTCACCCACATTGCCTGTAATATTCTCCTGATCGCCTTGGTCTGATTCATACGCCGGAGGGGTTTTGAGCGGCCTCACCCCGGCCGATTACTTTTGCTCGTTGTTGTGTAGGTCGCCCCAGTTTAGCCGAGGTCCAGCGCCGAGGCCGAGGAGTAATTCTGACTATTGATTGCTCTCCCAGATTTTTACCACAACACAAACCAAAGCCATTTTCCGCACAACCCACTTTCTAAGTATGCCCCAACCCCATTTTAGATTTACAAACTCATCTCAAACAAATCACTGTAATACTCAAACAACCTGTACAAACTTTCCTTTCAAAATACCAAAAATTAAACCCAGCTAACTCAGAACAGCCCAAAATTATAAAATTATATTCTTAAAAAACAAACTCCATTTATTGTAAAAAACGTATCGGAACTACCACTATGATTGGCACCACCACAGCACCACCATTGCGGCCACCAATATGACCACCACGTGCCTATGTGGGTATTTTTGGTGATAGGACTCACTCATAACTACAAGAGCTGAGAATGAGTTCTGAAATTGTTCATACGTACGAGTATGAACAAAGTTCTAACAGTTGGTTTTGAAATTATTCATACTTATGAGTATGAATAAAGATTTTTTATTCACATTTATGAGTATTGTTGAAATGTCTCACATCATCCAGTTTTGGCTTCTCTATGTTGTCTATAGGACTCATGTTCCCCTCTCCTTGAAACCTATTCTGTAAAGAGAAAGATGAGCTGAACTTGACAAGTGGTAACAAAACAAGGTTGGACTTGTCATCAAAAGTTGGGTTAGTTGTCAAGCGTGCCGAGTGTCCAACTAATGTGGTCCAGGGGGGTGTTGAAATGTCTCACATTGCCCAAGTGGTATCAAAATAAGGTTGGACTTGTCATCAAAAGTTAAGTTAGTTGTCAAGCGTGCCGAGTGTCCACCTACTGTGGTCTAGGGGGCGTGTTGAAATATCTCACATCGTCTAGTTTGGCTCCTCTATGCAGTCTATAAGACTCATGTTCTCCTCTCTTTAAAACTTAATTTTTAAGGAGAAAGATGAGTTGAGCTTGACAAGAAGTTTGAACAAGATTATTTTATTCACACTTACGAGTTTTAACAAAGTTCCAATAGTTGGGGTCTTAGGTTTATTATTTTGTTCGTACTTATGATTATGAACAAATTTTTTTAGTTCATCTATGTATAAATGAACAAATGACGAATATTCGTATTTACGAATATGAAAAAAATAAACTTATTCACAGTTACAAATATGAACAATTGTTTATTATTCATCTCTATATACATGAATAAATAACTAAGTATAAATGTTTTGAAACATTAAAAAAAAAAGGTTTCACGAGCAATTTAAATACCTTTTACATTGTATAATGTTATGAAACAACTATTTTATAGTCCTTTATTATTTTATTTCATCTTAAAAATAAAATTTGTGTATCTTCAAAATCTAAAAACGTGTTGTTAAAGGAGAATAATAAAATGAAAGTAATAAGATGTAATGTAAGATTTAATTTTTTGCAAAGGGATGGTGACAAATTTAGAGAGAAAAATGGTATGGTTTGTAAGATTTAATTTTAATACGTGGAAGATGACAATGGAAGAAAAAGATGATAAAAGTGGGATGAATGGAGTTATAACTAGGATAATTTTTTTAATTTATCTATAATAATAATTTTATTTGAGGGTGAAATGGAAATAAGAAAAAAAACATTTGGGGGAATGTTATGAGACCGCTTTGGTTTGCATTTAGAAGCTCCCCTTTGTGGTGTGCTTAAAACTACCCAGAGATCAATGATTATTAATTACCATATATTGGATAATAGGGTAGTCAATCCCAAATAATACGGATCACTATATGTTTGGGCTTTAAACATGTAGGGTCCAAGCAAACCTGGCCTTGGGCCCAACTCTTGCGTTGGGCTTGTATAGGCTTGGTTAAAAGCTCGGCCTAGGATTTAGGTAAATGAGCTAACAAAAGGTTGCCTCAGTTAAGCTACAGCTAAACTCAGCCGAGCAAGTAGGAAGTAAGTTAAAACACGAGGCATGACGCCGATTTGATGCCAAACCGAGACATACATAAATGACCTTGGCAAAGGAATTACGGGTGTCCACATTTCAAATTTGATCGATTTTGAGTAAAATTATGGACCTCATCAAATTTTATATTTTTTGAAATTTTATAACTAAATTAATTCATTTAAAACTTAGAACCGAATCAATCCAGTCCAAATTTAGAAATACCGGTTCGATTCTGATTTTAAATCACGATTTTGGCAGATAATTTTTTTATTATATAATTTTATATGTTATTTAACATAATTAATTAACTCTATATCTAAAAACTAACAACTAAATAACAAAGAACTTATTACATAAAAATATAATATAATTAGAGATGGTTTAAGACTATACAAAGCAACAATATAAATTAAGATATGTATCATAAGTATAAAATTATTATATTTTGTTAATATTATCCGTCCTAGTTTAGTTTAGAAGCGAAACTAAACTCACTAAAGACCGCTTTCAGAATTTTAGAATCAGAACTGAATCTGTTATACAAAATACAGAATAAAATCTACCAGTTCAGATCAGTTCAATCTGATTTTCCGGTTCTACCGATTTTTTTGTACGGACCTAAAAGGTCATCATCTAAGATTACTCCTCCGATGAAGTTTTTCTATCTTAAAAACTATGTTTGACTATTTGTCACACCTTCTAATTTTGTTTATGAGTAAAATTAAATTAAAAAAACTAAATTTTAAAAGATTTTATTTTTATATTATTTTATTTTTAATTTTAAATAATTAATTTAATTGTAAATAGAAAATGAAATAGAAAGGCCGAAATGCTGAGAAAGAAAAGAAGAGAGGGGGAGCAAGTGCGTAGAGTTAGAAAGACTGTTTAGCCTTTCAATGCTTCTATAAAGTACGCCGTCAAATCACTGACATCCGATGCAGGAGAACACTGCCCGAAACCTAACAACGTGTTGCCTTCCGGAAGTGAGAAAGTCGTGACCGGAATCGTTGCCTCGGCCTTCTCTTGCACCGTCACGTCTCTTGCAAAAACTAGACATTGTGTGGAAGGAATTGAAAGGATGATCAACAAGGTCTTTTAGTGAGAATTCGTAGAAAACATCGAGAATCATACAGAACAAAAAATTTAAATCTATTGGTAGACGAATTAGGTGAATAAAAAGGACAAATTTGAATTGAAAGATTATGCTACTTAATGGTACAAAGGCTACCCTTTCACTTAGGTTATAGTGTAAACTAGTTAAAAGTTATTACACCTATAATCTCGAATTCATTTATTTTCTAGTACATTGTATTTTGCAATTCAATTCATCGCCCCGTGACTAGGGACGGATCCATGGCGCTAACCTTTGGGGTGCATAAGCACATGTAGTCAAAAAAATTTAAATTATACCATTAATTTCTAATAATGAAAATGGAAATAATATGGGGGTTAACATTAATAAATGAAGTGTATTTTCATAATGCAGTGTGAAAATATGTTAATATGATAGACTTACGGATTTATCTTATATAAACCTATCAATGGGGGTACAAACAACTATAATTTGTGTGTATGAATTCTCATAATTTCTAGAATGGGGGTACAAACAACTATAATTTGTGTGTGTGAATTCTCATAATTTCTAGAATATTTTCAAATTACCAGTGTAATATGAGAGTTGTTTGGGATATTTTTTTTTGGGAGGGGGGCAACCGGTTCCCTATAATATGACTTCTTAGTAGTTATATTAAGTAAATGATTAAAATTTAATCATGGAAAGTGTTGTGATAGAAATCTGGGATGAGCAACCAACAATCAGAATTGCTCTTTAAGCTCGGTAATGATCTGCGCAAGAGAACAAATGTTACTGGTCAGGGTGAGGCCACTACTCCATCGTGGAGGGGAGATCGAAATGAATGATATAAACAGAGCATAATAGGGAAATAACTGAGTTAAAGCTCTCAAAGGGAGAATGCAGTTATGCCTTATGGTAGAGGGTGAGCAGCTTTTTATAAATAAAAAATGGAAAGTCGTGCAAGAAGATCACGACGTAATCATTGGACAACCAAGTATGGAAGGCTTGTTTGACGATCCCGGAGCAAAAAGAGAAAGGATGCCAAATGGAGACAGCAGCGCGAAGGTAGGAGATCTAGTGGAGATGAAATCTTGTATTCATCTCATCTTCCAAGAGAAGGGCGAGGTGGGCCACCTCGACCTTGAGTGATGTTAGGTCTGAGGGGAGATGAGAACGTTCAAGGAAACTGGGTGAACCAACTGGAGATCAGGATAGATATTGGCAACATGGTCTTCTTAAGCGACGTGTTCACCTCAAATCATAAGTAGGTGGAGATTTTATCCTCGTCAATTGCCCTCCTCTACTCGAGATGCCAAGGTGAACACTTGGCATTATTGAGTAATAAATTATGGGGTGTAGATGAATGACATAAGCACACAATGATGGCATGCCCTCATAGGTCGACACGTGGAAGCACAGTGATGGTAAAGTGACTTTTCGCCTACAAATAGCTATTATGATCTTGGAATTCAAAGCATCGTGTGATCTTGACCGTTGAAGCAAATAGATCTCAACCCTTGGCTCTCCATATAAATAGGGCTTTCTCTCATACCGCATACACTTCTATTTCTAGTGATAACGAAGTACTGCTCTTGCTCCGACGTGCACCTCGCCCTCGTCATCTTAACCTCATCTAAGTCGTTCAGTAAGTATCAACCACCTACTTTTAACTTTTGAGCCTTTAGTTTATGTTCGGTAAAGCCGACGTAGAAGACTTAGAGAAGTCCATACCATCTTGGATATCTGAGCATATAGGAGAAAAATCCTATATGTCGGTCGAGGTTACCCAACTTCCTTCATCCCCTAGGGAGGACCCTCCTAGTCTTGAGGGAAGTCTCTTAATAGACATTCGACCCCTGCTTGAGAGGGAGGTAAATATCATGACTCAGGGTGAGCTGGATTGCCTTAGAGAGTCATGCTCATTCTTATCTAGGATCCAGACGAGGCTTCGTAAGGCAAACGAGACCATTGCGTCGACTCACCTGGGCAAGGTGGCCTTTTACGAGGCCGCCTTTCAAGCCGGTCTTCGTTTTCCCATCCATCCAATCATTAGGAGGGTATTACATTACTACAACATCTGCCCCGACCAGCTCTCCCCTAACGCGTGGCAAAGTGTCATCTACGCAGAGGTACTGTGGTGATTTTACAAGTTCGCCCTTTCCCTTAACGAATTTAGGAACTTGTTCGGCCTTTCAACAATCCAAAGCCATACTTTGGATGGCTATACTTCAAGGCGAGGACAAAAAAACCTTGCTCGGGGGGGGGGGGGGGGGGACCCAGCAATGTCAAGGGGTGAAAGAAGAATTTTTTCTTCATCTCAAGGGATGATTGGGAGTTCGCCCGCGAATTGTCCAATGATTCTGGAGTTCCAAGAGTCCCAAGGTTGTGGAACACCCCAGGTCAGTGTCTATTCAATGATTTGATTTCTCATTATCAAGTTTAATCCTTCTTCCTAATCTAATAGTCACATTTTTAGGTAAGTACTGCAACAAGCTGCCCGTATTGACTCAGAACGAACAACAAAGGTTCAATCAGATCTCGAATTCACTAGAGGAAAGACAACACGACTCGATTAAGGAAATCCTTAGCTCTAGGTCCTTCCGTAAAAGCTTTGCCCTAGACTCCCAAAAAATGGTGTCTAGTGGCAGAGATAACGCTGAGGATAAACTGGCAGGTGATGCAGCTCATGTTGCAAGCAACGAGGATGAGTCCCACCATTCCCTAGATGATCCTCCCCAAGGTGGTCTCGAGATGATTCAGTGGAATACATAGGGAGCATTAGGAAGGGAATAAGGAAAAAATTTACCTCGCCTTCCCGACCTAACACTATTAAGGCTCTTAAAGGGAAAAATCTGACTACCCTTCCTTGGTTCAGGATTAGGTAGCTCGTTCGAGCTCTAGCTCGGAGACCAAGTTAGATCCACGGCTGCCCCCTGAGTCCAGATCAAATGGTACTACCTTCTTTATTATCTTAGTACTTTTCTCATTTATTAATTTATTCCTATTTCCTTTTGCAGCTATGTCAAGGAAGGTTAGCGTAAAGAAGCTAACTTAGATGGCGAAGGGGGAGGCGAGTCCAAGGATGCAACCCCAACGACG
>BRYE01000019.1:7692500-7700000 GCA_030159115.1 Actinidia arguta var. hypoleuca
AAGTTACCCCTTTATGGTGGAGGGTGAACGACTTTTTATAAATAGAGAATGGAGAGCCATGTGAGAAGATCACGATGTAATCATCAGGCAGCCAACTATGGAAGGCGTGTCTGAGGATCTCAGAGCAAAAAGAGGAAGTATGTGCGAAGGTAAGAGATCTAGTGGAGATGGAGTCTTGTGTTCATCTCATCTTCTAGGAGAAGGGCGAAGTGGGATACCTCGGCCTTGAGCCTTGAGTGATGTGAGGTCTGAGGGGAGATGAGAACGTTCAAGGAGACTGGGGGAACCAACTGGCGATCATGATAGATATTGGCAACATGGTCTTCTTAGGCGATGTGCTCACCTCAATAGGTGGAGATTTTATCCTAATTAGAAAGTAAATATGATCTTATAACTATGACCATCAAGGAATTACCACCACCACCACCACCCCAAAAAAAAAAAAATGAACATGAAAGATTTTAACACAAGCAAGGCTCCCATGTTAAAGCCAATCATTAAGAAACTACTTAGTTTACACGTCATAGTTTTCTACTGATAAAATACAGCAAATTCAAAATGTCGAGAACAAAAAACATTCATAAATTACAAGTCTGAAACAAGGGCATGTTTTATGATCAACACAATGGATATGAAACTGTTAATCTATAAGACACAACCAATGTATAGAAAATTTGAAAACTACAATTTTTAACAATTAATGTCATCGAAAAGACCCGGGACCTGGAGGATCCTCAAGATACGACAATCGGTTAAATGGTTTTGAAATCGCATAAGATTAAAAAAAGTGTTTCTTCTTTGCATCTTTTATTATATTGAGTATCATCTTTCTTTGTTGATCAGCAAACTTACAGTACAAGAATCGACATTTCCTACACCGCCAATTTGGTTGCCGAGAAAGACAATTTTCCTCGGTAAGCATGCTTTTGTGTTTCGAGTACATGGAAGATGCGAAAGGACGTATTAAAATAGGCCACTGAGGAGATAAAAAGCAAGAGAGACCCTAACAAACAATTCATTATTGAAGTAAAATTGAGGTGTTGCAGATATTTCATAGACTCAATATGCATGATTTCTACCTATAGGCTTTGGTGTATTGGATGAATCCATGTGATGTAGGTAGAGGTGCAAATTTGGGTCGGGCCCGCGAGCCCGCCTAGGTGCCAAACCGGCACTGTAGTAGGTCGATTAAGCCCGACTTGTTAACAAATCTGACCGATCTGAAGCCCGTATTTGATCAGTCACGGGTTGGATAGATTTTTCCAAGCAACCCTGACCCATTATAAAACCCAACCCGTTTGAACCCGTAATTCAGCCCGAACTGGCTAGCCAAAGAGGCCAATCGCAGCCGGCCTGACAGCTCATTGGTTGGGCCCGTTAACCAAGCCCGTCACTGTAGCAAAATATATAAATTTTTTGAAGGTGTTGGGATTCGACCTCACGACCTCTCAGTTAAACACGGAGACCCAACCACTTGAACCAACACCACATTCGCTAATATTATTGTTATATTTAATACATAAACACTTAATTCCATAGTTATAGAAATATGTTTAAATGGTTGAGTATGATGGGAATGAATCACGCGATCTCGCAGGTCAAAGGTTGACACCCAACTAGTTGGACCAACCAGTGCTTCAGTGATAAAAATTGAACATTTAATATATAAACTCTTATGACATGTGTCAGCAACTTACTGAATCTCACGCCCAACGGCTCTTTTCGTACTTTTTAAATTTTTTGGACTTTTTAACCCTCCCCAACAACTATATAATGGTTATTTATGGGGGTAAAATAATAAAATGGGTATAAATAACCTAAATATCCCTCTTCAATAACTATAAACCACTAGTTTTTTGGGTATTTTGGTTTAATTAGGCCACAAAATGTTTTTATAAATACCTCTACGGCCGCTGCGGAATAATCTTTTATATTCATAGTTGATCCGAGATTTAAGCATTTTCAACAAAACTATGTAAATCCTCAATTTTGGTCAGTCTCTAAGACTACTATTTGAAGCGATTGCTTTAAAAGTTTTCAAATTCAAAAAAATCAATTAATTAATGAACTATGTACACACAAATTTACTATCTCCTGCACTTCTGATATGTGAAAAGGTAGGAATCAACTTTATTATTATGTTCTGAATGCACATTACATTAACTTCGCTTGGAATTTACAAAAAAAAAAATTGATTCCGCTTAGAATCAACTTCATTATTCTACAATGATTCAGCTTGGAATAAACTTTTAATTTTTTTAACTTTTGATTGTTTTAATTTTTTAATCCATGTATTTGATAGAAAAAATTAATAAATGAAGTTACAACATGTCTGTTACTTTGTTATGGATTGTTTCATAAAAAAATAAACCTAAAAATAAAAATATAAAAAAAAAGGACTCAACCAAGCCCGAACCAGTACTGTAGCAGTTCGCTATTGTAACGGACCGGGTTAATGGGCCGAACTAGACATAGTTATAGCCTAACGGTCTAGACCAAGTTCAAACCGGTACTGTAGCGATCTGGGCTTAGCCCGACCACTGGCCGGTTGGGCCCGTTACTGTAACGGGTCGGTCAGGTAAGCCCAATCCGGCTTAATTTGCAACTCTAAATGTAAGTATGAAAATGAGATAATTAACTAAAACCCACTTAAACAGTGTTTAGTTTAGTTTTTAGAATTAATTTTGTAAAATAATTTTTTTTAAATTTGTTTGTTGGTACTTGATGGTATTTGAAATATTTAAAAAAAAAACACATTTTAAAGAAAATATTAAAAAGATGTGTTCAAATTTTAAAAATTATTTTCAGTAAAAGATGTATAATATATTAAAGTAATGAATGTTTTTGTTGTCAAAAATAATTTCTAAAAAAGAATTCTGCAAAATTGATTCTGAAAGGTAAACCAAACAAAGTTATGTGAGAAGTTCTAGTTTGACTTTTTTCACTTTTGATTTTGAATAACGCTAATACAAATACTATTTATATGCCCAAAAACTTCCAAGGATCACATTTACACGGAATGTATAAAAATTACCGCCCCTTTAACCACGGCTCAGTAATTAACGCACATTTTTATGATTATTAATATATTTTTAACATATTTTTCAATGCACTTGCACTAATGTTTAGGCACGGATTGGAGTTTTTCACTTTTGACTAAAGTATAATTAAGATAAAAAAAATCAACTGTTTTGTTTTACTATGACTAAATAATCAAATAGTTTTTTACCCATGAATTAATAAATAATTATTAATAAATATTGGTTTATAAAAAAACAAATTTGACCAAATAAACGTCAAAATGAGTCTAAAAAATCATACGACAAAAAAAAAAGATTTTTTTATCCAAAACACAACTAAGAAATTCTATGCCAAACCGAGGCTTATGCATTTCTGTACCAAAACTCAGAGATATCAGAATTAAAATGAATATTCTAACGATCTTTGACTACAAGATAGAGCAAGGGACTGAGCAAAAGAAGGTGTAAATGAAGAAATTGATAAACAGAGAAGAACAAACCCGCCGCTAATCAACTCAAGATAGTAACCAACAAAACCATTGAACACAGAAGAAGAAAAAACAGAGCATAATGAAACAGAGTAAGTTAAGAAGAAGAAGAGAGAGAAACATTACCCAGACAGTAATCCACCATTAGCAGGACCAGAAAAATCCATACTCTCTCTCTCTCTCTCTCTCTCTCTCTCTCTCTCTCTCTCATGGTTGAATAGTGCTTTAAGCTTTCAAACTACTCTTCAAAGAACTGAGCAATATGTTACTGATTGACTGTCTTATTTAATCACTCAAGTCTCATTCTATAACTCTCTCTCTTTCTCTCTCTAAGTTGGAGAGACAAGGACGAGTAATGATGACTCATTTAAATGCAGGATTACTAAAAGAATCGGCCGTTTCTTCAATGAAATTTCTGCTTTTTACACCTCGCTCTCTGTCTCTTCAGTTTGAAGTAGGAATTCTGAGGAGGAAGCTACTTTGACAGGGCAGACTGACTTTATACCGTTTTAATCAAATAAAAAATTTATAATTTCATGTAATCATCTATTACTTTATGATAATGAATATTAATACCCAGCTTGGGGTAATGGTTTTTATAATTTTTTTAGTTGCCTTGATTTTTAGTTATTTTTGTTTTAGTAATTTTTTTTATCGTTTAATTAAATTCTTATATTGTATTGATTCATTTTGACGAGAGGGGTCCAAAAATATTTAAAAAAATCAACTAATTTGAAAAAACAAAACCTAAAGATTGAAAAAAATATATTTTTAGATTTTTTTTCTTTATTGATTTTTTTTTAAATTAGATAATTTTTTTCATATTTTTGGGTTCTTCTTTTCAAGAGAAACTGAAAAAATATAAATTTTTTTTATCTAATATTAAAAAAAATTTACTAAATACCTAAAAACTCGATAACCAAAGAAGTCCAAAAACAAATCAAAAAAATTTAGCACAAACTCGGCATCACTTTTAACCAAATAATTTTTATTCTTTTAATTTGACTAATAATTTTCACACTACCTTTTATATGTGATTGCATTTTTTTTGTCTAATAATGAATTTACTCAAATGTTCATCTAAGTAGTGAAAATATATGACTAATAGTGGGTCTATATAATGAAAACACTTGAGTAAAGTAGATATTTAGGTAAATTCACTCTAATAATAAAAAAATAGTACCATTAGAAAAAAATAAAATGCAAAAATTACTATCTTTTAATTTTCACATTCAAAAGTTATAATAAAACCTTTAATATTTTCGTCAATTACATATATTGCCCTGCAACCTTTAAATTTTTGTATCACTTTTTCTCTTAGTAAGGTTTTCTTAAACACTTTAAAAATAAGTTGCTCACGTGATAAAACCAAAAATATATTTTGATAAAGTGGGTGCAAAAATTATCACACTACTATGGAAGCTATGTTTATGTTATTGAGTAATATTTAAACTATAACTATTTTTTACAATTTCAGAATTTAGACTTAAAAAATTCTCAAATTGCTCAAATAAATTTGAAATATTCATTTTAATTTTAAAAACTTTTATTGATCAAAATTCTAAAACAGTAGAATTTCTCTTAAACTATTTATGTGTATTCTATATTTAATCAATATATATTGAGTTGTTTCCTCAGTCAATTTTCCGTGTGCTAAGAGCATCTCCAACAAGACTCCCTAGTTCTTCCCCATATTTTATAAAAATAGGGGATGTATTAATTTTAGGGACTCCTTTTTTGTTATCTCCTCAAATAATGCTTTCTATTTTTTCTCTAAACTAGTTAAATATACTTTTTTTATTCTTTTCAAATTTATTTAGTTTTAATTTTAAAGTTTGACGTAACAACCTAGAGGAGATTGAGAGGTGGGAGGAGAGAGAATTAGTATTTTATTTTAGGGGCTTGAATAGTGACTCTCGACATATGGAGAGTTACTGATGCATATCCTAAACATATGGGATGTGATAGAGAGGCCATTGAGTTTATTTTTAGGGTTTCACTCCCCGATAAACTATAGTAAAAATGGAGATAGGATGGTTATTGAAGACGCTTTGAGCTTTACAAGTTGTCTTTGCTTCATATCTCAAGGCTAATTTGGTCCAACCAAGATTGAGCTTCTAAATGCAAACCAATCAAAATTAGGATCTCAGACCGACTATATATATTCGCATATTTGAATAAAACAGTTTATGCATCTTTTCAATATTGAGATTTGTTTTCAGCTTGGGAAAATAGTGGTGCAGATGGGCTGGGATTGGGGAAGGATTGGTGGTTGGGTATGGTAGGAGAGGGGATGGGTGTGTAAAGAAATTAGGGTTATGTTGATTTTAAGCTTTTGTCCTAAATAGTAATTTAGTTGAAGGGTAAAATTGTAATAAAAAAACTTTAATTTGGGGGGGCTTCCTTCTTTGTTTGTATTTAGAAGCTCTCTCCATTATTTAAGGGGGGTAATTTCATTTTAACCTGTACTTAGGTTCTGTTTGGAATGAGCTTATTTTTAGCTTATTGCTTAAATAAAGCAAAAAAGCTCATGACCCGTTTGTTTTGATGCCTTTTTTTTCCTTTTTTCTTATTATCGTTTTTTAGTTCAAAATCAGAGCTAAAAATAAGCTCAGCAAACTCAGCTTTTGGGCTTTTTCGTCACTGTAACGGAGTTACAGTGGCTTTAATGAGTTTTCACTTTATTACCAAAATAACCTTGTACGTCCACTTTTAGGTTTTTACCTTTACCAATCTTCACGTTCACACTCTCTCCTATCCTCTCCCCTCTATTACATAGCCGGACTTCGACCTTGTTTCTGTGAGATCTAGTCCAAACGTCGGTCTTAGATTGACGAATCCTCGGCCATAGACCTTTACCAATCTTTTACACGTCCACACTCTCTCCTCTCCTCTCCTCTCTATTACACAACCGGACATCGAGCTTGTCTCTGTGAGATTTGATCCTCGCGTCGGCCATAGATCGACGAATCATCTATCCTACATGAGCCAGCAATTCGCTCTCGTAGTCTTTACCGTTGGATCACACTAGAGAAGGTAAGATCGAACCCTTGTATTTTGTATATTGTTGACACTATTTCATTTTTTTTTTTTGGTACATATGACTCTTCTCTGTACATATACATATTGGATTTGTGTTTTACATATGTTTGATGATAAAAAAAAGTAATTTGATGAAAAAAATACTAGATGTGTGTATATGTTTGTGCGCGCATTTTTTTTAGTGACTTTTTTTAATGATTTGATAATAAATTTATCCTTTTTGGCCAAGATAAATTTAAAAATGAAGAAATTCTACTATAATTTGAGAAATTCTGCTATAAGTAAAGCTGTTTTATAGTTTCAGAATTGTCTGCTCTTTGTCTATGGTTGTAGCATTCTAGCTTATGAGTAGTTGTGTTATTTGGAATCATGGGAGTCGGCATATCAGCTGCCTATGTATTGTCTCCCATACCCATGATATAAGTAGAAGCACAACGCACTATGTATGACTTAATTATGTATTAAGAACTTCTAGCAACCAATGGACATACTTTATTTTCCTACTCATAATCTTATTTGGCATGTTCCTTTGCTCTGGATTTCTATATCCATGATTGTTTTGTCTGGCGTTAGTAATTGATGCATTTATGGTGTTTATGCAAGACATTAATATATTGCAGTTCTCTGATGTTGAACTATTATCTATGATACACTAAATTAGTTGATGCATTTGTGTTACTAGTGAATGGATTTACCTGGTTCACAACAATCTCCATACTCAGGTCAGAGTAAAGGGAGTGCTAAGGGTAAGGGTAGGGTAAGTGATTCTACCCAAACTCAACAAAGAATGAGTCAAGGAAAGTCCAAGTATTGGAAGCCAGATGGTGCTCCCTCGATGAAAGCAATTGAGATAGCGAAAGCACAAAGGTTTTTCTTGATTGTGTTGCCCGCCAAATAGGAAGAGGAAACAAGCCATTCCAATATTTAACTACGAAAGGGTATAATGAGGT
>BRYE01000019.1:7727500-7730000 GCA_030159115.1 Actinidia arguta var. hypoleuca
TTAAAACTTATTTCACAAAATACAGAAGAAAGAGATGTATGGTAAAAACCCTAATTGTGAAGCAAAAAAGAGAGAGCGAGAGTGAGGTGATGTTGACTTTCAATTTAGTCTTTTAAGAAAATTTTCGAAGTTTGTTTAAACATAGTTTAACACTTATAAGTTCAAACATCAAAATCGATTATAGCTTTATACCAATAATCTCCCTCTTTTTTATGGTGACACAATCAAGTTTTTTGAAAATCGATATATGGTTTAAATTGACATGCTCTTCCCCTTACTCTTTGCTCCCCCTATCTTCATGATTATCAAATTTTCTTAGATTTCATGTCATTAAGTGCATTTAAAGTATTTATGAAATAAATATTCATATTTTGAAAATTTAAATACATGGGATAGAGTATACCATATCGGATTCGTCGAGCATTTTGCACCTTTTTCTTCACTTTCTTTTAGATATCCTTCAAGTTAGTTCAAAGTAATTTGAAAAATAAACAATCACATCTAGATAATTTATCATAAGATCACTCCATATGAAATGAAAACCATTCATAGCATAAACGATAATTATCAAAGAATATCCAAAAATTATCCAAAGTAAACTTAGAGCTTAAATGAACAATCTTCAAACTCAAATGAAGTTTAGCATATATCACATATATCAGGAAATTTTGATTCTAACTTCAAAAACTAACTTAACTTCTTCGTTCTTCTCCTCCTTTGGGGCATCATTAAACTACATAGATGTCATCAAGCTGATCGATGTATTTTTCATGTAGTTCTTGACGCTTCTTTATCTGTTCCACCGTAGCATTCAACTTTCCAAAATATTCTAAGAACCATGCTGAAGGCCCTTCTTGCAATGGATGGCCTTCTTGTGGTAGATGGCCTTCTTGTACTTGAGCACTTGGTTCATGATGAATATTCTCTATGGTAGGTGGGAGCTCCTCGGTGGTGAAGCGATTTCCAATTTCCATGGGTTGATGACTACTTTTTTCTTGTTCTTCTTATGAGGTGTCAATACTTATTCCACGACTAATCATATATTCAGAGAAGCCTCTGTCAATGAATTGATTGTGTTGGTTGCAAAATTTAACTCTAAAGTGTGTGAAGACCTTAGTCAAAAGAGCACTAAAAGTTAGGTTTAGATTCTTGTGGTTCCTTACATTAGCCATTTCCTTTAAAATGATGTAGTTTAAATTCAATGGGGCTTCAATTGCACTCTTATATATTATAAAACTATCCATGCTGGTTACTTAATTGTAATGTCCCTTTTTAGGAATTACCTTGTATGCAAGGAAGCGATGAAATAGCCTAAATTCCCTCTTTAATTCCTTGGTTTGCGAAGGCCTAACATTCCTTGAGTGGATATTACTTAATTCATAGTTTTTCTTTGCATATATTTCTAAAGTTGGCTAGGTTTGTTGATAAATATGCATTCTCCAGAGTTTGGAATGCCAATGATTTCAGATAAAATTGTAGGGTTAAGCACTATATTCTTCCTTTTAACCTTTGTATCTATGGCAAATTCAATATTGTCAAGATTGCCTATTTCTATGTTACATTAGAAAAATCTTACCAAATTTGAGTATATGTCGGTTGGAAAAGGTAGTATCCCTTCTCATCCTAGGACTCCACTAGCTTCAACATCTTGCGATAGTAGTTCAATGGAAACTCTACATTGAATCCTGTCCGGTGATAATGGTCTATTCCTTAAAATCTGAGTGCCAAGTCTTTTAAATCTCTTTAGTCTTGAAAAGACGTAGTTTGAATGCAAATAGTGCTTCACTTGGATTGGCACTCTCACCCCTCAGGTCATTGGAGGTGTGCTTTGTTCTTGGATGAATCATGGCTGATTTTGAGATTGTTGATCTAGGGTTTGTATGGAATGAAGAAGAATATGAGAGATTGAAAGAGAGAGGAGGTAATTTAGGTTTAGGGTTTGATATGGAAGAAGGGAAGAGTTATAAATTGAGAGGATTTATAGTGGAGAGAGTTTTAAAAGCTCGAAAGTCGGACCTTTCCTAATATGTCACGACTATAGCAACTTTAGTCGAGACTTTGATCGGCTAAAGTTTGTTTTTTAGTTGACTGAACTTTAAGTTCGGTTGGCCGAACTTTCAGAAGTTTCAAAGATTGATATCATAATTTTAGGGTTAGGTTGTGTAGAAGAGAGAGAGAAGAAATGGTGTTGTCTTTAAAATGAGAGAGAAGGACAGAGAGAATTAAAAAAATGAGTTATAAAACCCAGCAGTCACGACTTTTGAATTGTTGCAACTGTAACAACTTCGGTCGAGACTTCGATCGATCGAAGTTTGCCTTTCGGTCGATCGAACTTTCTGCAAAAAATTTGATAGAGGGAAATTGTTGTCATCTTAGTTCAGAACACCTTATATTCTTGTTATCTACATATCCTAAGTAATATATAGACCATATTAGAACAGAGTTCGATGTGTATAGATTGGAATTTCATAATTTGAGACTTCTACACAAATTCTTAGGC